>JAUEKZ010178879.1:0-27235 GCA_031471865.1 Melibe leonina | reverse complement strand
AAAACAGCTGTGTGTGTGTATGCTGGTTAAGGGAGCACTGGAGAGAGTGCTGGAAAAAGTAAGATGATAGATCAATCAAAAAGATAAGAAACAGAAGTAGCGCCCACCAGAGGCGCCCGCCAACCGCCCGCTACCCCACTGCACATGGTATTTATCTCATATTGCCATTCTCAAATATACTGCCATATTATTGTTTACTCCACACTTGGAAGCATATGTATAATGAAGCTGGAGTGTAATTTGCAATGACAAAAATCCTCTTTCAAAAGAGGGTGGATGAATTATGGGAACTAAAAACCATCATCAAACAAATAAATTACAGAGAAGAGAAGGACTAACATACAGAAAATGGCAACCACCCACATCATGCATTATGCACAGTTTAGGGAGACCCAGGATATTCTACTGCCCTTTGTTTAAAAAAGAACACAGTCCTTCTAGTTAACAAGAGACCCTGTATATTTAGGTACGACAATTTAAAACAAGCAAAATAACCACGGTTCTGTTGACACAACAGATAGGATCAAAAGTGAGCTACCAAAATACAAAATTGAATGCGTGCTTATATTACTTATAAGAGAGCACTACAGAGTGTTGTTCAAAGAGAGATGATAGGTATAGTAAAAAAAGAAGAAACATAACTTAGTGTCCACCAGCGACACCTCCAAACCACCCAGTCAAGGCAAAATAAGTTGCCACATGCTTGTGATTGAGAATGAATTTTGTGAAATACTGGACGACATATGGTTAGTTATTATCATGAAACCACATAACTTTGGTCATCTTCCAGAAACTTGCGTTTACGCGTCCTACGCACTTATCTGTTGACTATTATGATTATGAAAGAGCATTTTCGTATCACATTTTCATATTTAATTATATACCATTCATTCTATTCTATATCCACTTTTCGTGCATATCTTTTTACATCAACATTCTCAATATTTCCAATCTCTCTGAAGTCTGGCTCCTCCTTTTCCTCCTCTGTCAAACCAAGAAGCGCTCTGACCAGTCTTTGTTCCCCTCTGTGGCTCCATGGAGGAGGGTGTAGATCCTCCTCACTCACTCCTAGCACTTGCAGCCCTGGCAACTTCTCTTCCAGCAACAAGGCAATCAGACCAAGGTGTCTCACATTTGGAAGATTTGATACTTTCAAGCATTTAAGGTTACTGAAATGAAAGGAAAAGTAAATATGAACTACACACATAGCGGACTCATTACTTTAAGTTAGAAAAATTAAACTACCTCCCACCACCAAAAAAAATAATTCAACATTAACCCCCCCCCCCCCCAGCTTTGTATCATTATAATTTTCTGATCTCTTAATGTTATGAAATAAGATGATAATTTTTTTGTGTAGTTACGAAAATAGACATGGTGGTTATCTGGTGTCACAATGCACAGGTCAGAGTAAAAGCCTTTAAAGTTATTCTTCTTACAAAACCCATTACAAACCAGAATGATTTGTGTATGTAAACCCATATAAACAGACATCTATTGGCCACACAGTAAATCTTTATAGAAATCTTGAGAGTTTAAAATACCCCATTAGTTCCAAGTCATAATCCAGTAAATCCCCTCCTTTCAATACAACTTTACTGGGGTATTGCAATGAAGCAACACTTAATATAATGAAATGCCAAAGTCAAACTGGATAGTTAAAAAACATAACCCTTGGTCATTACAACATCAACAACTTGTATTTTTCTCTACACAAAGTTAGCATTTTGGAAAAAAAATTTTTTTTGAATATTGAAAACTTCAAAGAAAAAATTTAATTCCAATTGTCTTTATTAGTGGATTAAAACGTCCTGGGATTTTGAAAACACCCTACGGTTAAAAATGATGGTATTAGTATTATATGTATTTTTTCACCCTTTTTTTTTTATCCTGACCACATGTTTTCTATAAAAGTAGTTTAAGATTACTTGAAAAATAAAATAAAAGTAAACCTATCTACTTAGTTAAACTCACTGTAGCTTATGAAGAGAAATCAAACCACAATCAGTAACCAATGGTAAATCACTCAGGTGCAAGAACTCAAGACTGTCTTGTAAACGATTCAGCCGTGACAAACACCAGTCATCAATATGTGGACAGTTGTTCAATCTCAAAAAACATAGTTTCTCCAAGCCCTCTAAATTAAAAGATGAAAAGCCCAAGAGGCATTAAATTACATATGTAGAATGATTTCTATCACTAACAATCATAGAATAGACATATGAAGGAACATAAATAGAGAAAAATAGTGGCTTACTATCTTTTATTGACTTGTACTTGTATGTATGGAGGATGTGGGTTTGATTCATGCTAAGGCAAGTATGCCATTCCACTCTTGTAAGGTGAGTGTCTAGCCTCAGAACAGCATTGTAATATGCCTGAAGAAAATGAAAACTGCAACTGCATCTAACAGGCAGTAAGCCTTGCATTGTATGGTATAATCACTGAGTAAATGCATACTTTGGGTGAATTACCAAAGTTTCCCTATATCATGAATATCCCTAAAAGCAGTGTACTTTGCCTAAATACACACTCGAAACGAGAATTTAGGACTTTCTGAATTTTGTCTTTCCTGATTAAACCAAAAACTCTTCATTTTTAAGGATACAAATGAACAGTCCAGAGCCTAATTCAAGCATGGTTGGGTCATTGATACATGTGTACACACACATACTCACACACACACAAGCATACATAAATTTGAATACTGATGTAGCAAATGGTTGTAGGTTTTGTACTATAGGCACTGTGCATGACAAACTGATGCCAGAATTAATTTTTTCAGCAATTTTTTTATTTCTGCCTTTGCATGAAAATAATAATCAAATTAAGTTCAAATCCTGAAACTAGTATCTAATATAAATCTTGATACCATTGACACCTGGCTCTAGAATAGTTTTTAAAATTTTGTTTTTAAGTTAAGTTTTACGGTATGTCGAGTTTGGTAACAGGGAGGTATTTGCTCCACTGCTCCATTAGTAACTTGACCTAAGAAAGAGCCTGACAATCATTTAAATTTTATGCAGTAAACAAATCACACCTTCAAAGACTTACCTAAGTTATCAAAAGCTACATAAGTTAGCTTTGTGTTACTGGCATCAATACCTTCTAAGAAAAGGTCATCCACCTTCACTCGAGGTAAGCTGTATTGCCCTTTTTTATTTCTAGCAAACCAGATATCTCTAGAAGTAAATTTCACTGCTCCCCCTCTAGCAACAATGAAATGGGCTGCTCCCAGCTCTCTACCAACAGCTTGTGTGCGCTCTGTTAGATACCTGAATATAGTATTGGAAATAAAACTTTGCTATGATCAACAAATCAAAACAATAGTAAGTGTTAACACTATGGTATAACAACAACACAAATTCTAAAGCTATCATGCGTTAAATCCAAGAGGCAGGACTAACACAAAAAAAAGAATGTTTGACGAATGTTTTATCTAATTTAAGAATGTAAAGTTAGTATTTCACCAATAGATTAGATTACACACAATAAACTTATGACAATGATAAAAATCTCTCACCTCTGATCTTTCTTCAGTTCAATATATTCTTTCCTTTTCATTAGGGCCTCCAAACTCAAATTGTCATTAATATTAATATCCCAGTACAACCAGGACTTAAATTCCTCAGATATCCCATGCTTCTTAGAGAAAAATCTTGATTCAAAAACACTCCGTTTATGTCCTTCCCAATCAGGATTGAGATGTGTTTTATAATACTCCTGCTCTGTGTTTCTAACTGGTTTTGTATACATGTCTTCCAAAATTTTGTCAATTTTTTTCTTTGTTGCCAATCTTTCTTCATACTCATGGGGTTTTGAGGGTGGTTGTTTTTTTCCACTTGACTGTGATAAACTTGCAACACATCTAGTCCATGACTTTCCACATCTAAGAATTAAGTACTTCTGAAATTGAAAGCAGAAACAATTCTTTGAAATAAATTGATGAAAAAAAAGAAAAGAAAGAAAGTTACAGTAAATAAAAATTAGACAGCTTTTGTGGGTTGTTGCATTAAACTCTTCTACTTCCTCCAATAAACTGACTGACTCGGCTGGGCCGATTATTACTGCCAGTGGGCATTTCAATGTGGTCGATTACAGACCTCTTTAACTCTTAAAGCGTTTTTATTTTTTCGCTCTCATTTTTGATTTAATGCAATAACTTTATAGGGTCTTTTATAAACTTATATAATGAAGCATATATTTTAAGGTTTTGATGATGTTTATAAGCTTTGCGGTAGTAGGCATTCAGCTATGCACTAAAACTGTCAAAATTCTGGAAAATCTTTAATTAGCTAAAACATTCACCTTGGTAGTGAAAATTTTGCAGATTTCAAGACCTATCCAGATCAGGCTTAGTTCAACTATTATCGCGACCACCATTACCAATGTCATGTCTAAACTCTTGCTAGACACCCATTCAAATTATAAGAATAGGTCAATTACAACAAAATAACCATATCTACAACTAATGGAGCTAAGGGAAATTTTGTGAGCAGCCTATTCTCAAAAAGTACATAACATAAAAACACAAAATTTGGCCGGTACCCATAACTTTAAATGTAGTGTTTTGGTATTGTATTTTCATACGGATCAAATTTTTCTTTAAAAAATTATTTGAGCTAATCTCATTCCTTTTTTGCCATAAAGTCCATTCACTGCTGACATCATTTTCACCTCTGTGATGAATATGTGTTCAGTCATCATTGGTTCCTTGAGCTAAAAATAGTACAAATCAAGGGAGCTAACCTCTACTGACTGAACCGAGGCTCGAATGTTTCAAGCTCACCGCTCTGCTAACCATTTTGCCACACGCTCTATGTATACCTTCAGGATAAAAGAAAAGGCACAACAAATAGTAGGTGCGTTTTACTCTATCATAACAAGTTCTATATTTTCAGCGAAGCTGTAACAGGGTTGCTAATATTTATAACAATCCTATTTAAAGAGATCGATCTTATTGACAGAAGCCATTTTGAACAGAAAAAAATTTGTGTTTTAACGTAAAAATTGATAATAATTGTTATATTCCGTAGATTTCGAAGCAGATAAAGTTTGTCGAGAGAGAAGAATAGCTTTCCCAATCAAGAGAAAACATTCAAAAATTCTATGTCGTCATACTTTTTATAATTCACCTTTTCAATGAGGTAAATGCTTTGCTCGTATTTAGCCAAGATCAGAATGCAAACCGGACACACGCATAAATGTGAGATTATCATGTTAAGGGTTAAAGATATTCCTAAAAATCTTCAATGAGCTAGAATATTCACCTAGGTTATGAGAAAATTTCTGATTTCTAAACCTACCATGACAAGGCTTAATTGAACTTTTATCGCAACCCCATTTACCAATGTCATGTCTAATGCTAGATGTGATTGAAAACAGTCAAACCAGTGGAAAGAACAACACAGTAGTACATGGTTGATCCTGGTTTAATACTGACCTGAACTGATGTCACAATATCAATAATATTCACCTAGCAGTCTAGCAGTCTTACATGCTCACTCATACATAGACACAAACCAAGTAGCCTCGTCGTAACACATTCTTCACACAATTACAATTACATGAACACTACACTAGACAACCAGTCGATCAATTACAATATGTCAATAACAACAAAATAATCAATATATATTTATGATAATTGTATTTTTAAAGAGATTTAATCGTATTGGGAGAAGCCATTAAAAACAGCAAAAAATGGGTCTTTTGCCGGAAAAATACATGAAAATTGCAAAATTCCAGGGATTAAGATATAGACTAGGTCTAGTCAAGTGAAGAAAAAGCTTTAGAACTATGGGAAGCCACCTAGGAATTATTTTTAACCTCTTGTTTTTATGCATTTGACTTAGGTCAAAGTCAGCTATGGGAATCGGAAGTTTCCACTGATATCAAGCCTTTAGATTACAATAGGTATCTTTTTATATTGATTAAGATACCCCTAATTAATTCAAGGCCAGGATCTTTCCTTAGGATGCAGTCTAGATACCTAAGAAGTTTCTGTATCAACTCAACGACCTTTGTTGTAACTTACTGTAAGCCTGTAGATCTTTAGTTATTTATATAGAGAGAATATCTCTGCTTTCCCTGCTTTTACCAACCGCAAAGCAACTAATTAATCTTTAAGTCAGATTAAGTAGGATAAATCTCTCTTTTATCATCACACCCAAAAAGGCTTATGTCACGATATATCTACAAGTAGGCACATCAAAAGATATTTCAGACTGACCTGTCTCCAAATACTACAGGGGGCTGCCATTTTTTTGTGTGTGCTGTTAATCGAGTCGAAAAGTTAATGATCGATACCTACCATTCGTATATGGGACTAAGCATAGCATGAACCCAACCAAATTTTTTAATAGGCTTTACTCTCTTTCTAGTAAACAGAATTTTCGTCCTGTTATCCGTCTTTCATTTGAGTATTGAAACTATTTTTGGAGAATACTTCTTACTTTCCAGATGAGTTTCTCAAAAGAAAATGACAAATAACATAAAACATGTTGAACAATTGGGAAGTCTAATTGAAGAAAAGCAGACAATAATAAAAAGATCAGTCTTACGCGACGTGACCATAATTCAGTACACTTAGGTCTTACGTCTCTCCATGCTTTGCCATAAAAGCCTCAAAACTTGAGCATATATAGAAAACAAAGCTTAGCAAAGAGAATGTAGATGGAAACGGCGTCAAAATACATCACAAGCAGGACAACTTCGACGAACCTAACAACCAACGATACCAATGTAATGAGAGTACTCAGTATGACTCTTTTGTACCAAAAACAAAATTTAGTTATGAGTTTGTAAACAAATATTGCGCATTACTGCCAAGGATGAAGGAACCCTCGGTCACTGCCCAACTTCCCTAGGTTTTTTACCTGCATTACTCTGAAGGATGACTTAATCTTCACAATCATGTTTCGTTTACAGAGGAATTTGGTGGCAATAATTTGCATGCACTTGCAGAAGTCCAGACAAGTAATTAGATATTTCATTATCAATCAATGTATAAACTAGACGTCTAATTTTAGCCAAAAAACCCAACCCACTCTTGAATTTATAGAGTCAGCCCCCTAAAAAAAAGCATTAACATTATTTCTCAAATTACCAAGCTCACAAAATGTTGAGCAATTAGTGACTGAAAATCAAGGGTTACTAGATGGGGGCACGGTAGAAATAGAAATAAATAAATAATTTTATTTAGCGCTGTATTAGTACTTTATTATTGAGCTGCAGGGTTGCTGGTTTTCCATGTTCGAAGTACCATATTTTTTAAATGCTTCAAACACTCTTGTCTCTAGCTTATGGAAGCATCGAGTCATAACCTTACCAATGATATTATAAAGATTTAGGCTGTCATTATTCTCACCCAGGTGCAAATATGAAAATTTCTTATTTTCAACTAAGCTGTGAATAAGACAATTCCCCTTCAATTGCGTCATTGGGGGGAGGGGGGAGGGGGGGAGGGAATTCAATTATATCGCAATATTCATTAGTTAATACAAATAGGTGGCATGCATTTTTCTGATGTGTCGCTTGCATCAATTACAATTTTTTCTAGCTGATTTTGGCCTGAAAACCGAAACCAAGTATTTTTTTAATTAGTATTTTATATTCTGACTCTATAACATTGTGTAGGTACTTTTTACTATCACAACCTTAATGCACTTACATATTCACTAAAAAACCATTTCACTCTCACTGTATCCCTCTCTTTTTTTCTCTCTCCACCTCACTCTGATCTTTCTCTTTCTTTCCCTCCCTATCCTATCCTCATTTGATTTTTTTAAATGTGCTTTCTATATTCTTTGCATTTTTGCTTATTATTTATTATTTATCATTATTTTTCCTCTTCTCCAGCAGGAACTGAGAACCTTCATGTGTGTAAAAAAGCGGCCATATTTGTTTTTTGGAGGAAATCCTGTAATGTGTAGAATTGATCAACCAACTTTGTCAGTCCGTAAAAAGAGAAACTTTTGGGGCGTGTCTGTTGCTTTTAATCAGTGAGTAAAGATCGACTTGACTTGTGTACAGGGCAACACATATTCTTGGTCCTTGGGGTTGAAATGAGGAATCTATGAGTAGAACAAGGAATTTTGGTAGACTGTGTAATATGAACTTTATTTGGTATCTGATGTAATTTGTTATTGAAATTAAGAAAAAAAAGATCATTGTGTATAATTATAAAGCTTGCAACTTATTAAGGATAAACAAAATTCTTTAAAAAATAAGATACCTTGAATTTGAACAGTTGACATCAGTAATAATTACAGTATACTTTAAACAGGGTTTATACTTTAAATATTGTTTATTTATTGCTACAAAAATAAACAGGTGGTAGAAAGAGAGAGAAACTTAAGATAAATTGATTCATGCCTGCATTAAGTCAATGTAGGTGCATCTATGAACACAGTATAAGCAAAAAAGTGTCACAACGGAAGACTTTGAGATTGCAGGCATCATCTGCAGTGCAGCGATGTAATGAAGGGAAGTTGAAAGGGTCTGCCTGGAATAAAATTTGCATGAAAAATGTATTTTTCTAAACAATTCCCCAATGTTTTTTCCAAATGTCACTTTCCTTAAAGAACAGTGTACAGAGTAAAACTTTCATATTGTGCTCATGGTTTCCTTTTTGTCTTTTGTCCCCTTTCTCTATTCCAAAGAGTCGATAAGGAGAGAGTGCGTTTAGCAGGACCTGACCGAACCGCAGCTGAATGGGTGTTGAGAAATGGAGGTTCTATCAAATGGAAAGATTCATCCTTTTACCTGCATGACTACAATCTCCTTCCGTCTACAAATTTTAAAAGCTATAAGATTGAGGAAATTGACTTGACAGCAACAGATGTGATAGGCATTGGATTTCAACATTTAGGTACTTGGTTTTTTTGTTGTTTTTTTACATTATTTCCATCTGAGTTTTGTAAAATGATGAACATATAACTTCAGGTAACAATCTTTGTTATTATCAGGATGATATGGATGTACGCTCTTGAGATCCTTCTGACTCATAGAGGCGGAGCTTTTCTTGGTTTCTGTAATGTTAAGCGGACATGTCACAATTGTTACCACCTCAGAATAGGATGCTGGTTTATGCTGAATACTTTCCCCTTCGTAAATTGTGGGTTGATTCCCATTTGACAAGTACCTTCTAATATAGATGTAATATTAAAAATGTGTTCTACAATTTTACCTCCTGATATCTTTTTTGGAAATCCAGTTAGGTAGACATAAGGTTGATGTATAAAGAGAGTGGCGGTACAAAGAAGTTGCCATTTTCAATGGGGAAAGGCAATAGTTAGAAAGGTGAATCTCACTGTCTGTCAGACCACAGGTAAGGCATTCAACTACAGAGTGACTCACTGGAAAAGGGATCAAAGTGTTTGAGAGGTGTTTCCTCTGAAGAGGTTTAGTAAGGTAGCATCAAAGTTTTATGCTGGCGTTACAACAAAAAGTAACTACACTTTCCATGTATTGAATGTGATGACAGATTTTTAGTGTTTTTATCCAATGGCTGATCTTATCCAAAGCCAAAAGCTGGCAGTAGGTGAAAATGGCTGCATAATGGATGGCAATATAACAAGATTTGAGTGTACACCCAAATATGGGGAAAACATAAATCTGGCAGTATATAATTTATATATTTTAAGGAGACTGTAGGCACTACGGAAATACTATATGAAGTGGGGTATCATAAAGCGAGGTTGCCAAATTGGTAGTGATGTACCACAGAACCCAGGGGCTCACTGTCTGAGTCTACAGAGACACAGGGAATGTAATCAACCCACTTACACAGAGACCAAAGTGTTTTGAGGCATTTGGGTTGATTAAGTTGGTACCAAAATTTGAAGTAACAGTGAAATGAGAAATATTACACTAAGCAAGTAATTAGTCTTACTTATAAATTGTAGGTAGATGGTTGTATAATGGGGTGAAACTTTCCATAGGTAAGAGTGGTGGTATAACGAAAGTATATTCAATTCTATCTATTCATCTTGCTCATGCTAATTGCTTTAACAGAAGACCTTCAACATGTCAAGTCTGTCAAACTTCATGGTTGTCGGATGATCATGGATGATGCAATAGAAAACCTTCGTTTCATAAAGGACACTTTAGAGCTCCTTCAGATTAGTCGATGCCCTATGATTACTGATGAAGGCTTGCAACATCTTCAAGTGTTAAAGTAAATATAACTTTAATATTGTACTTATAGTTTAACTTAAAGTGCTTTCTAGTTATATACTCAACTTTTAATACTTTCGTTGCTGAGTTCTAAGTGTGAAATAAAAACCCTTCTACGTCCAATGCTCCGACAAGAAACTATATATCAATGTAATTTTTATAATTCTGCATCATCTCCTAGCTGTTCTCAGTCTCCAAGGTTCTCCAACTTTCTCTCCAATACTCATTTGTATGTTTAAAAAGCCCCACTTTTCTTTTTACTTAGGGTTTTCCTGATTATGTTTTTTGGACCAAGTTAAATGATAATGCATATGGTAGTTTTAACTTTTGTTATGTAAATTTTATTAATGAATGATGAAGCCTTATACTCACAACCAAATAAATTATTTGGACCTTGAGCATGGACTAAAGAGTTATTTGACACAAATTTCGCTGCTGACAATAATTTGTAAATGTATATGGACAATAATTCTTTCCTTTTTCCCCCTCCTCCTTCCCAGGAAACTAAAGACATTTGTCATATATGACTTGATCGAGGTGAAAAACTTGACAGATTCAGTATCAAGGCTTGGTGCAAAAATGGCTTGGTGCCATATCAACTCCAAAGATCCTTTGGATCAGCCTGAGGATGAGACAGATCGTAAAGATTGAAAAGCTTACAAAAATTTACAAATGTAATGAAAACACTTTCTTTAATAGATTAGGACAATTTATTAAATACTGTAAAGAGATATATATTGTAAGTCTCTTGTAATAACAATAGCCTTTCACATACTGGGAAGTTTCTTTCTCAATTTCCTTTGCCTTTTTTTTCATTTAAATTTGGAGGTACCCTCGTTATACCACCAGGTGTGGGGAAAACACTTAGTTGGCGGTATAACGAGAATGGCAGTATTAAAAAAAAAAACTGTTTTAACACATGAACACATCTCCATCTGCCCCCAACATGTCTTATTTATTGATAGTGATAGTCTTCTAACACGCCAATATAAACATGACAAAAGTGCCAGTCTCCACCACAAGTGGACAGAGTTCATGGTAAGCGTCCTTCTGCTTCCTGAACGGTGAGGCCTAATAATTAATATGGTTATTACAAATTACGGTTGTCCAGTGACTTGACAGGCACGCGCTGGGCAGGGTATAATGCTAATCAGAGAGTGGCAAAACTTTTACTGAAAACGTCATACACACTTTGTTGTCACTCATTTATAATATGTGAGTCATAAATATTCTCTGATTGATGTTGGCAGATGATGGTATAATGAGGTGTTTGGTATTTTTATAGGGACGGAGTTGGTGGTAGGCAAGAATGGCGGTATAACGGGTGGCGATATAATGAGGTTTAAGTGTAATTAATAGCCTTTACTGTTCTTTTTGGGAGGTTCAAGCGTATAAATTACTGTGATGCAATACAGAGCTCAGGGTTTGGAAATTAACTCGTGTGAGCGGCAGTTAGTGATTTTTTTATTTACTCTCCACCCAAGGATGCAGCTTTACAAAACTGAATACATTTTTAATTAATACAGTAGAGCACACCTATAAAAAACTCTTTTGTTTAGAACAGATGGAAATCAAGAACACATTTCTTTGCCTCATTTGTTTCTCTCAATGTATCATTTATCTTTTGATACCATAACAAACTGACGGCTGTAACAAACCAATTTTCTTGCCCAACAAATCTCTTTCTTTCATTGATATTTACGACTGCAGAAACAAACTAGCCCTTCTCTATGTGTTGACTGAACCAAGAGTTGCCAAAAGGTCTGCCTACACAGTGACGACATATTACCCACACACTTATCGGCTGATGGATGGCACCTATTACTATTATATGTAACTGAAAGTGACAATGAAATGTGAGAAAAAGTGTATATCGATGTTGAATGAAATAAAGAACTACTGATAAAGAACTTTTTTTACTGCCCTGTGCTTGTTCTCTATATAAATTTTTCAGTTTTCCAAGTAGATGTATGGTCATCCCCTATCTTTTACATAATGGTACCTAACTACAGGGTCACTTGCTATTTAGAAGGACTGAAAACTTTTGTAATAAAGAGTGATATAATATCCTGGGTCTCCTCTGACCACTCCCCCTGTTTTACCTGCTCTTTTAATTTGCCTATCATCTCAATCTCACTTACCCTTGGAAGTTTATATGACCATAGCAGTTGCTAGCGCCCTAAATCTCTCAATTAATAAACAAAATTAGGTACACTGATGACCATAAACCTGTTAAGACGACAAGTAGGACCGAGACTGAGCTAACAATAACAGATATAAAACAGCTGTGTATGTATGCTGAGTGCTCGAAAAAGCTAGGTAAAGCTAAAAGAGAAGAAACTGAAGTAGCGTACATCAGAGACACCCTCCAACCACCCTCTCCTCAGTCTTAAAAAAAGAGAGCACTGGAAAAAGTAAGAAGTCATGAAGTCAAAAGAGAACAATCAGAGATAGAGCCCACTGCCAACCACCCGCATCGCCTTCTTTATACCTTGATATCCAATTTAAAATTACACGCCCTTCAAATGATAAAGAGCGGTTGCTAGGTGCATTTATAGGCCCATAATGCACGCTTGCATATTGGCACCGTAACAACAAGAGAGACCATGAAAGAATACAATCAAATGGTTGGTCTAATTATGGCATATTCTCCTAATTAGGATCCATTTAAATAATTGCACAGTTTCTGAAAATATTCTATAGAAATCTTTGCTGACCTGTACATTTTTTTATTTTAATGCCGAAAACCAATACAAGTACAAGTTAAAAATTGTATATTATAAATTGCTCTAAAATTGACTCAAAATTCCCAAATCATGCAAAACCCTGAATCACTAACAATTTCTGAGGCATACTTTTGTTTGTTTATTGAGAGTTTTGGGGCGCTTGCAACTGCTATGGTCATATAAGCGCCCAGATTAAAAGAATAGCCAGACTTTGACCCTGCCAGAGATGTTTTACAATATACAAGGAAAAAATTGTCATCTCTCAAAAAAGGTGACAAAGAGATGATTTACAGGATCACAACAGATGATGGCTACCACCCTTATCATACAATGTTGTGGTCCAGGGAGGCCTAGGATATGCTATCCCCCTTTGTGTACAAAAGCACTCAGTTCTTCTAGACAGCATGTAATTAGGTACCACAGTGTAAAACATGGGGGATGACCATAAATCTGTTAGGATGACAGGCAGGACCAAGACTGAGCTAACAGATACAAAACAGCTATGTGTGTATGCTTGTCAGGGAGTACTGGAGAGAGTGCTGGAAAAGGTTAGATGATAGATAAAGCAAGAGAAGAAACACAAGTAGTACCCACCAGAGGCAACCGCAAACCGCCCGCAGGCATACCTTTGATACCACAATATGAAAGCCATTCCCATAGAAAATTGATGAGAGGAGTGAACTTCTTCAAAAGAAAATATTACACTACACAAACAAACAAAATAATTTTCAAATTTTGTATTTATTCTCTCAAGCTTCATACACTGAAACAAACAAAAAAAACCACCACAAAACAGAAATTCCAGTCACCAAAGACAACTGGTTTTCTATATACATCAACATAAATTTTTCTGTGCATTTCAATGCAATCATTATATTATCATATTCAGTACAATCATTATGAATACATTCCTTCAGATCATTCAATGTGCAGTCAACACAGTTCTATTGACACAATAACGTTGAATGGCATTGAAATCGAACAAATTTACAACATTTTCATAAAGGATAATACAGGGCAACAAATTGTCAAACACAAGCAAAGATAAAAAGTTGGACGATTAGATTTGAAAACTGATAACAGTAACAAATGTGAAATATATGTTTGAGAATTTACCCAAATGAATTTTGCTTTGCTTATCTATTGACAGTTTTAGGGTAAAAACAACAAGGTTATATCAGCGCTCAGGGGTAAGAAAGAGGATAGGTTAGTTAAAAGAACAGCAGACTTGGACCCTGCCAGTGAAGTTTCACAGAGATATGATTTACAAAAATATTCTCTGGAAAAAAAGACGAAGAAATGGTTTACAATAAAAAACAGTCTCTCACAATAACAATGGAGAGAAGGACAAAAAACTACAACCAGATGATGGCTACCACCCACATCGTGCATAATGGTATTCCTCTTTCAATTAACTGAATGACTCGGTTTGGCAGAGGATAACTGTCACCACTAGTGTCAGAGTCTGGAAAGACTCAGAATATACTACCACCTTCAGAGTACATAAGTACTCAATCCTAGATAAGATAGCTAGTGACCCTGTAGTAAGGTACAACAATGTAAAACATGGGGGATAACACAGTTCTATGAACACAACAGGCAGGATCAAGGATAAAATGTAATGCAGCAGTAGTGTGTGTATTATGCTTGTTCAAGAGAGTGCTGGAAAAAGTAAGATAACAGAGATAGATGGAGCCAAAAGAGAAGAAACAAGTAGCAACCATCAACCTCCAATGACTAATAATAATAAATAAAAACAACTGAAATTGAGCTTGATGATGATGTTGCACCGTGAAAGCTTTGGAACAATTTCTTACAAATCTTCTTGGGAGAATAGATCAACTGTTTCTTTTCATAATAAATGGCTGAATTATCTACTCAAAATAGTGAGACTTAAATAATAATAGACTGAAAATGAAAAAAAAAATACTATGAAAATTCTTCTCTGTAAAATTTTAAGGAAATAAAAAAGACAGCATTAAAAAAAAACTTCTTAATTCTAGAAGACAGCAGTTTTTTCAATAAAAAAAAAAAAAGACAAAAACCCTCAGCATAAACCAATTTTATTCTTTTCTTTGTTTAAGGGCACTTTGAGTAGCTCCACTGACAAAAAATATTCAATTTACATATAAAGAATCCTTGAGAAAAACTAAGTTAACTTACAGCTAGCCATAACAAACAAATTATATGTGAGAAATAATGTTTACACTGGCCTTTTGAGTTTTGACAATTTACATGCAGCAGCCTTGTAATCAAAAACTTATAGACTTCAACATTGTATTATTGCCCTCTGTGAAAGACGAAATGATTCTAGATGATCACGGTAAATGGTAAGTACCCCATCTGTATTAAAGTTTAAAGTAGGCATCATCACAAGCAGAAATTTTAATTGAGCATGAGATAAAGAGTATGAAAATGTTGCCATATAAAGGTATGCATGAATTTGATACATACCTTTAACTGCTCCTATTGACTACCATTATCTTTAATTGAAATAACTGCTACTGACAGTACATGTATTAATGAAAACTTAGATAAAAATTTGTGTCATCTAAGTAAATCTAAGATCTGTCACCTTACCAAACTAAATCCAAGGATTGTTTCAATCATGTCAACAAACCTTTATGTCTTATAAATTCTAGAGTTGAGAGACAGAGGAGATCCTCTTTCCATTTTCTTTTTCCAACCCTGGTCTACTTCGTTGAACAAAATATTATCCATCTATGAGGGTAAAAATTACTATAAAACGCATAAGCATGAAAATATCAATTTTGGAAAAAGGAAGGTTGGGACTTCAGTTATTTTATATGAAGAAGAGCCACTTAAACTTAAAGGAAATCTGTGTAAAAAAAACATTATTTATTTCATAAGATGATACCATTGCTTTTCGAAATTCAAGTACAAAGAGAAAATCAAAGATCATAATTTCATCAACATTAGCACTAGCACAGAATTAATACACTTAGTCAGACTCGATACATACCTTATCTCATGATAATTGACCAGCTAGAACAGTAGGTGGCATGGTTTTATTTTTGACTATCCCCCTAAATCACAATTTAGATAGCCAATATACAAAAGCTATCTTCTATCTTATAACTTGATTAAAGTATTTTGCGCTTGCTTGCTATAAAACATTAACTACTGATTTGAAAACCAAAGATACTGTTTTGAGAGGTATCTTAAGAAATGTATAAATACTTTTTTTCCAATTCCAAACTTACATGCTATGATGAGATTTCCTGGAACTATGGACAAATTCCCCTTTAAGTAGTGGTAACTGAGTGAAAAACTCAGTCCCTGGAATAAAAGTTAAAATATTGAATACTGTATTTTGAATCAATAACAAATTTCAAAGTTACCCAGTTTTTTCGCAAAGGATATCCTTTATCAAGTCATTATAACACTGATGGTCAAGTTGATATAGATTTTGATTTTACGCTTTAAAAAAATATTAATTGACAATTTCAAAAATACAAAACGGAAATAATGGGGTATATGCCACAAGATAAAACTTAAGTATCCACTCTACACAAAAATTGTTTGTTACATTCATTTATTCTATTAATTATTATAAGCGAAGACAGGCCCAATCTCAAATGAAAAGCCAAAAAAAAAAAAAAAAAACAGGACAAAAAAATCACCCTCATCATTCCAAAATAAAATAGAACAATAAACTAAAACATTCGTCAATCAGCAGCTCTGTTAAAAAAAAACCAACAACATCAGGGTCAGATTTTCTAACCGTATTTTTTTCTTCTTTTTTTTCAAATGTCATTTGTCATTCTTTATTAAAAGGAGTACCGTACACACAATTTAATTATTTGCGTTATTCAAGGAGAAAAGTTTAATATCGTAAATTACAAAGGCAAACAAAAAGTTAACAACTTTTAATTTGTACACTAACTGATGGATTACTCTTGATTTGTTTTTTGTTCCCAAAAGCTGTGTCAAAAAGGAAAATAAATCAATTTTTTTTTTCTTTGCACTTCAACTTACTTCAGAGAAATTATATTTCTGCCCCTAAGCAAACATTACCCCAAAAAATACATTAGGTACAACATTGCCAAACAGATGAAACTAACTTAAAACCACTTAATTTCAAATGAAAAAAAATAAAATTGAAATGGTCAATGAAAATGAAGATTACAAAACAGATACGTAAAAGTAAACAAATTTCAGTTGTACGAAACTTACAAGTGAGTTGAAACAAACATAAATCATGAGACTAAGATAATATTGCACATGTGAATGAGCTTATAAGACCATTCTAATATAATTGGGTGACAAGGAGAATCCCAGACACCACTGCAAGTCTCAAACAATGAAATTGAAATTAAGAAAAATATTTCAAGGAGACACTCTCACTCAGGAAATGAAACATAGGCAGACATTCTTTCCCCTCAAATACACTGAAAATTAACTATTTAATTGGTATCACACATTCAGTTGATCAATGCACATCCGGTTTTCCTTTCCACAAGAAAACATGCCTTCACAAAGGACAAACAAATGAGAAACTTTAAAACTGAATTTTAAAAAAGTCATGGCATCCATAAATAAAATAAAGATAACTTATCATCCTTTTCAAGTACTTCTACAGGGTGTTCCAAAATAAAGAGGTCATTTTCCTTTTTTTGACAGCTGAATAATTGAGGGACATATGAACTATAACCAAAATTTGGTACTTTAACAAAATATACAAATACAAAACTTCTCCAGCTCGTCAAAAACTGAAAACATAGATTCACCAGAAACATTGCGGAAAAGTTTTTGGTAACTATATCGCTTCAGATGCCACAAGCCTACAAATAAATGGTTCCACAAGACCATACCACTCCTCAAACAAGCGCATGCAACAATGGGCTTTGTTCATATCACATTCAAAGACAGAGAATCCTAGAGCACACAATTCAGTCGGGCTCTTCATTCATGAGATATATAGGCCTTCTTGATTATTTTTCTCTCATTTGGGATTCCTGAAGGATTAATCATTTTCTAATGTCAGAGGAAAAATTACAGAGAAAAGTTAAAATCATCATCATGGCCACAAGTGCAGCATTGCTTTTTGGTTTGCTTATTGAGAGTTATAAGGCCTTTTCAACTGCTAAATCTTATAAGTGCCCAGGGTTAAGTAAGATGATAGGTTAGTCAAAAGAACAGCCAGAAATCAGTCTTGCCAGGGTCTTTCACAGAGAGATGACTTACGATGAAAAAATTTGAAAAAGTGGTGATTTAACATTTTTTTTAAATTCCCCCCCCCCCCCCCATAATAACAAAAGGAGAGGACACACAAACTGATGATGGCTACCACCCACATCATGTATCATGTTCCACTCTACAGCCCATTGTGTACTTAAGTACTCAATCCTCCTAGATAGCAAGTGCCCTTTTATTAAGGTACCGAAATGTCAAACATGGGGGATGACCAAATGTCTGGGGGATGACCAAATGTCAGTTGGCACAAGACTGAACTTACAGATATAAATCAGCTCTGTGTGTATGCTTCTTCAAGAGGTCTCTAGAGAAAATAAAGATGAAGCGTTGACCTGAGACTAATAGACTAATAAATAATAATAGCTGAAATTTGACTAAGCAAACACAATACAAAACAGCCAATTACCCACCTGAAGTAAAGAACAGGGGGGAGAGAGAGAGAGGGATAATTGAGTCATTAAAATTGGAACATTAGCTTCCTTGTACCATATGGATCACTGAAAATAAATTGCTTGTTTATGGAGAGTTTTAGGGCGCTTACAACAGCTAAGGTCATATCAGTGCCCAGGGGTAAATAAGATGATAGGTCAGTTAAAAGATCAACTAGACTTTGGACCCTGATAGGGAAGCTTCACAGAGATGATTTACAATGGGAAAAAATAATAATCTCTCTCTCTAAAAAAGTTGACAGAGATGATTACAGGGGAAAAAAACCATCATCTCTCATAATCGCAAAGGTTGCTTGTTTGTTTATTGAGAGTTTAGGACACTTGCAACTGCTAAGGTCACATATATTAACGTCCAGGGGTGAGTAAGATGATAGGCTAGTTAAAAGAGTAGCCAGACCCTGCCAGGTACATTTCACAAAGATATGATTTACACTAAAAAAAATTATCTAAAAAAAGTGACAAAGAAATGATTTTCAATAAGAAAAATATCCCCTCTCACAAACACAAAGGAGAGAAAGACACACAAACAAATGATGGCTACCTCCCATATAATGCATTCTGGTTTAGGAAGACCCATGATATTGTACCACTCTTTGTGTACAAAGTACTTATAACTTCTAGATACAAAGTGACCCTGTAGTTAGGCATCACAGAGCAAAATATGGAGGATGACCATTATTCTGTTAGGACAACAGGCAGGATCAAGACTGAGCAAACAGATAAAAAACATCTGTGTGTGTGTATGCTTGTTAAAGGTGCATTGGAGGAAGTGCTAGAAAAAGTAAGATGATAGGTGAAACCCAAAGAGAAGAAAACAAAAGTAGCGTCCACCAACCAACCGCAATAATATTAAGTTTTTTATTGCCCTAACGTATGTCAGTTCATCCAGTTAATAAATGACCCTGTATTTACATACTACATGCCTGACATGGGAGACAGCCCTTTGTATGCTTAAAAAGACAAAAAAAGACAGAAGAGAAAAGAGAGAGGAGAAAAAGTGAGATGATAGAGATGCGAGTTGTGAGTTGAAAGTCAGAATCAGAAGTAGAAGCATCCATTTAGGAACTCCTCTAACCAACCACATTAATCAATATGTGTTCATATCTATATTTGTTAGATTTACACATATACTCGGTCCCTACCCTGAAAAACCACAATTTCTTTTAAAAGAAAATCAATATCAAGAACCAATTATTGCAATGCTCAAATGTTATCCTTTTGAAGGTATAATTTTTTAAAAAGGGAAGTTATAGCTCATTCAATTCATTATGGCAAAAAAGACAAAGGATCCTCTACTGTCCTTTGTGTGCCCAGTTCAACTAAATAACAAGTCATCCCTCAATTATATATCACTATGCCAAAATGCAACAAAATGGACAGGACAAAACAAAATATTTGCCAATTTCAGTGTATTTATTCCTCCAGCCCTGCCCTCCCTCTACATGCTAACACACATTCATCCATGTCAATTCATTTCAAGAAGTTCAAGAGGGGAAGAGATACTTAGGAATGCTAATACATCCAATTAAAATGCTGCAAATGAATGTTTTGGTGAGGAGAAGGCAGGGGTCCAAAAAATGATATCAAGAGAAGTAGATTAAGAGTGCTTTCAATGCGATGACAAGGAGTGAGCACCTCTACTATCGTTACCTTTACTTTACTTTTGATTGAAAATGATTTTGGTTTAAACTATGGAGCAATATTAAACAAACCTGATATAATAATATTGTAAAACAAATTACCAGTACCTAATAAACCCAATACAGTTTAACACACATTCCTTATCTTTTTTTTTCTTAATTGATTGAAAAGAATACTTATTCCAAAAACCTAATTCCCCCTTTTGAACTTCCTATTCTTATTTTCAAACATATGCCTTCTTTCATAGTGTCACACTGTAATTTAAGTATGTGAGTGTGCGTGTGAGAGAATGTGTGTCCGTGTGTGTGCGTGTGTACGTAATTATATGATTTTGTGTGCACAAACATGAGTCTATATAAGTGTGTGTGAGTGTGCGCATGTGACATGTTCTGATTGTAGTTTATTTACGCTTACGTGACAAGTGACATGTCAAAATTTGGCATCCTTTGTAACTGCTGTCTTCGTTGCCCTTACTCATATCTAATCTAAGTTGGGTGTATGTGTGTGCATATGAATGCTTATGTGTTTCTATGGATTAATTATCATTATTAATACTATTTCAATCATCCATTACTTTATCATTCTTATCATAAAAATAATAATTCTCATCAAGATAAGTATTTTATTAACTATTATTGTCATTATCATTATTTTTAACATTACACCTATAACTATCCCTTAATTTTCACCATGATGTAACGAAATGACAAATCTACCACTGCATAATAAAGGTATGTTATTATTAATTTAAATAACTAGATTGTTTCAAATAAAAAACGAACTAATTCTTATTATCGTCAGGTAGTGAGTAATTATCAATTAAGAATTATGATGAAAAGAAAAAATAGAATTCTCTTGACTATCAGTTACATGCACCCAATCTTCTCTACTCTGTTGTTATTTATTCATAAAACAAAGACAAACAAATTACAACACCCAGTAAGTCAGCATGAATGACATGAAATTAAATCAAGATGCCAAATGACAAAATTTATGGTATTATTTCTGATTTCATGTTATTTTACATGTAGATGACCATTTGAGTTTGATGGCATAAAAAAAGGGGTCTGTTTGGTGAGTTTTAGGACACTTGGGACTTTTTCCTATATCCATATAAATATTAGGTAAAAATAATTAGGTGTCTTTTAACCCAAACCTTTTAGTAGTGAGAAGGAGCAGTGTGATTTGGCTAAAAAAAAAAGCCTCAAGATGCACAATGGATTTTTTCTCATCACTGACTTGTAGGATAGGAAAGTGTTTATATTTAGTTGCAGACTCATTACAAAAGACTTTTACCTTTTATTTAAAAACCACAAAAAACCCCCCCCCCCCCCCCCCCCATGATAATGTATCGAAAAGGCATCTGATCTCAACATTTTCAACAGAGGAGCTTGAAAAATATTTTAAGAGAAAGAGGATCAAGGTGATCTAGCTTTGGTTGAAGGATGCAAAAGCTAGAGTTAATTTTCAACATTAAAATCCTGATGCAAAACCATGATCTCTTAAACACAGTATCAGGCCAGCCCCACACCTTTGGTTTTAATAATCAATTACAAAAATTACAATCTTTATAGACCATCTCTTTCTCTGCATCTTAAGTTCAAATAAAAAAATCCATTTACTCTTGCATGATGAAGGGAAACATGATAATGAGTAAGAAAAAACCCAAGGAATCTAACGATTTTGGAAAATCTTATTAAATTAAAAACAAAAAATTTTAATTCAATACTTGTGACTGAAGTGATTGCTCCTTCTTTAGAATAAAAAGGACCTAAAAGATAAGAAAAAAAAAGATACTTATCAAAGTATTTCAGTGACCTTAAGTAACTTTCAAAAAACAATTTAATGTTATTGTTTTCATACTAATGCAATAATACCTATATGACTGTTTCTTTTATGCCATCAAATAAAGTGAATAAATGGAAGACAATCAAATCAGACAATAACACTCCATTTTTCAATGCTAGTGAATGGGATTTGCACAGTGGGGATTTACAAAACAAAATGCCTTCCATAACCAGACATGCATTTATCACTTGACATGCATACTATTTAGCACCATCCATGCTTTTCATGGAAAACAAGCAACATGTTCATTCATAGATTTAAGTAATCATTAAATGATCCAATTGACCTTGGTATGTTCTGATAAAATAATAGGGTTATCTTTTTTTTTTGCTTGAAAAAAAACAAACCCTCATATTAGCTTCAAAATCTAATTGCTTAAAAATCATTGTTTGCTTCTGTGGAATATCAGGCAAAGTCCAAAATGAATAACAAACACATTGTGAGGTTGCCAACACTTCTTATATGGAATCAACAATCCAACTTGACCATCGCTGAAGAGAATGGAGAGAGACTGCATGAAAACCAGAAGTCACTGAACAAAATTTATGATTAAAATACTATCACAATAAAAATTGCTAATATCAGCTTTTGCTGTTTGCCATCACATAACAAGCACAGTAGTCGATAAACAAATCTGCAGAAAGGAACAATCATTCTCTCTGCAAGAGGATTACAAACTTTTTACACAGATACACTTTGGTTGTCACTGACTATGTTGATTGAAGCCATTTAATTACGCTTCTTGTGAAGACTCCGAAGTATGGGTTCATCGAAAAGAAAACCACAAACCAGTATCTTGGGAAAATATATAACCAAGTTTTAACACAGTTCTTTAAAATTTCACTGAATACACACTTCTAGCTTGACTGGTTTCGTACGTTTGAAAGATGAGCACGGTAAGTTCTTGGTGGTAAACTTGGTTTGTGGTCAGGGGACTCCTGACTACCACTTAACTCCATGGAAGAGACAGGAAAGTTTCTTTCTGAGCTATGTCGCTCCAAGCCGCTGTGTCGCGGGAGGGTGCTGTTGCTGGGGAAAAATGCAGTGGCACTGGAAGAGTTTCTGGAATTTGAAAGGCTGTGAGAACGTGAAAGTGGAGAGACTGGTGATGAGGCAAAAGTGTTTGATGAAGACGAGTGATTGTAAGTTGGTCGTGGAGGAACAGGAGGTGGTTTGTCGCTTTCAAGGCGAGGTGGGGGTGTGGGTGGAGGGTCCTGAAAGGCAGTAGAGTTTCCCCTTTTACGAGGGGGTAGAGGCGGAGGGCAGCGCCTATGTTCAATGTCCTCAAGACCAGCTGACAACTCAGCTGAATGTATCATGCTTGACTGACTTGGGCTGGAACACGCTCCTGGAAGGGAAAAAATTTAGAATTTAAACACATAATTTTGAGCAAATTTCAGAATGAAGACAAATGCAATGTATCCCAATCAAATGTTCCTTATTCTTTCTTATGGATCCTTTTTACCAAGCCTAAATCGCTTTTTCTTATATTATATTGATTTAGGTCTCCATGCATCCTGCTTTGAAAATATCTGTTCCAGCCTAAATGAGAAAAAGTTGTTAAGACTACAGATGATCACACTATTTCTCTATACAATTCAAAATATTAATGAAAATACTGCAAGTAAAAAAAAAATTAATGAAAAAACTCTGAAAACAATATAAACGACATTAATTTGAATATTCAAGGGGTTCTAATCAAGTCTCTTCTTAATTCAATCAGTTTGATACGTTGTTCTTTGCTGCAAATTCTTATTGAAGTTTTATCATCAAGGTGCATGACGACGGACGGTCTTTATGAAAAATCAGTATAAAAATCAGTACCAGGTCAAATTTAGACGAAAATCAGTTTAAGTGGCAGGTCTGTGGCTACCACCCACATCATACACTATGATAGTCCAGGGAGACCCAGGATATTCTACTGCCCTTTGTGTACAAAAGTATTCAGTCCTTCTAGATAGCAAGTGACCATGTAGTTAGGTACCATTGTTTTAAACATGGGAGGTGACCATAAATCTGTTGGGACGACAATAAGTACCAAGACTGAGCTAACAGATAAAAAACAGCTGTGTATGTGTATGCTTGTTAAGGGAGCACTAGAGAGAGTGCTGGGAAAAGTAAGATGATAGATAGAGCCAAAAGATAAGAAAAAGAAGTAGCGCCCACCAGAGGTGCCACTCTAATTATATGTACTAAGCAATTGGTACCTGACAGAAGTGCTTTAAATCTAAAGCTAATTAGCTCCACACACCTGGAGAGTTAGCAAAAACACTATTTGCTGTACTTATTGCTGAAGGACTCTGAGGTTTGGGAGAGGTCGGGGTCACATTTTCAGAGGGAGATACATTTTCATCCTCTGACACTTTATTGAATGGAGGAATAGATGTGGTTTTAGTACTGCTCCCATGCCGATTGGCTGATGGCTTGATACCTGGTGACTTCAATGAATACTCTGTATATTTCTTTGGCTGGAAGCAAAGGAGAAAAAAAAGAATTAAGGATCTTCAGAAGTTCAACTCAAATGTTTTTTTTTATAGCATTAAGCTGAAGACAAAATATTCTTTTATGAGTGTAATCAGAGAAACACCTTGTTGCATACCTTTTTTGTCAGACTGACATTTTGAAACCCAATGTCATTTTGAAGACATCATGTAATCTATATAATTATTGCTTGATGACATTGAGCATGGAACAATAAAAAAGCTTAGCCAAGTCTCTACTGATAGGATGATTCAAAAACTTAAGTACCTAACACTGTCTTAATAACTTTGTCCCCATCTGTAGACATGTTTTTAAAAAAATGTTCAAACTATCAGGACTTTCAAGTCTAAAAAATATCCTTTTAGAAGGATTAGTAAGAAAAAAATTGCTTTCTTACTCAGTTTTCCTCATTACTTTTACATTTAATTCAATTCTAGAGAATAAATATTAATTCATTCAACATCTTATATGTTTTACAGCAAAAAAATAAAAAAGACATTGTGAAACTTACAACTCTAGGAAGCTTTTCCTCCCTTGGTTCAATTTCTAATGAAAGGTTATACAGAATATCTTCCAGTTCCTTCACTGAGTTGCATCTCTCCGCCAAAGGATCAAGATTGGCAAAAAAGTCCTACATGAACAAAGAAACATTTATCAAATCACAAGAAGGAGCATTTTTGTAATTCTCAAGTGCATTTTCATCCTACCTGGAAGCTTGGACAATCTACCTAAACAGAAGAGAATAATATGATACTTAGCCTGAATCTTGATGCAAAATTTATAATTCAAAAAATTTGGAGTATGATACTTAGCCTGAATCTTGAGGCATAATAAAAAATTTGGAGTATGATACTTAGCCTGAATCTTGAGGCATAATAAAAAATTTGGAGTAGGACTATCATATAAGTGAAATCTCAGGAAAGGTGCCACCACCGATGGACAACTCATTTACCAAAAAAAATAAGTAATCAAAGCACTGTTGTATCTTTTGGGAGCTCTAACAATCTTGGGGTTGCCCAAGGTTCTGTCAGGGCAAAAATTGTGCTGAAGATTACACACTACATAAACATGAAGGTGGTTCCAGCCTCCGATTCAGACCCTTGTCAGGCACTTGCGAGCCTCTCTTTCAGGTGTTGGTGGCTTAGATGATTCAAAGTAAAAGTTCTTATGACTTGAAATGTACAAATATATCGCTCTCTAAATTATAAAATTTGTTCAACCTTTTCTGACACCTTTTGCTTTAATATAACAAATGGCTGATACCAACTTTTCACAATTCTCATGTGCAATGTGTTTATGTCAAAGAATTTCAAAATTTTATTTTTGATACAGTAGTAATTAAGAGCTGCAGCAATACTTAAATTTTGGTGAGTCAGTGATGTGGCTGGACATTGTCGCACATTGAGTAGTACAATTCATAACAAAAGGTTAGCAAATGAAAAACTTACCCTAATACTATTCTCTACTTTCAGACAGTACCGCTGATTCTGGTATTGCAAAATCTCTCCTGTAATTTCAGCTACTTTTCTTCTTTTACTAAAGTTGATAATACGCATGCCCTTTGTATTGTTTTCAAGAAAGTCTGGGTTTCCTTCCTCTGTTTTTAGAATATTGGTGAGGTACAAACCTGCAGAAAGAGATAAAAAAAACAATTCTTCTTATCAAATTGAAACTATGGTTAGAAAAAATAAATTCTATCATCATCCATTTTGAAATGATAAGAAATTATGTACTGAACCAGATTGTTTATCATTCTCCAAGGGGTTATTACTTACCCAGGAAAGGAACGCAAGGCGGATTTATAGACCTCAACTTTTCAATATACTTCTTCAGGTGGCCATCGTGTGGCTCTGATGCTTCTTCCAAAGCTTTCTGGTATTTGTGAGGCAGTTCCTGGGGATCAGACATTAAAGCTTTTAAATGGTTGGGTGAATCTAACAAAATTTCATAGATCACATATATCTTCCACTTTAAGCTAGGTCCAGAGATATTGACAGGTGACTCAAAGTTTTCAATGTAAGCCCGATCCTGTTTCACATTTATCTAAAGATAATTTTCTGACTAGGCAGAGGAATTATTTTCAAAAATGTCATTTTAATGTTTAGAAAATTATTTCAACAGATTGAAAGATTTGCTTCGGGTATATCTTTAAGTACCTTACCTTTTTTGTGTGCTCCAAACGATGAATTGGGGCAGAGTTAAGGGCACTGCTTATCTCAAGCACACCAGTAAAGTTATTGAGTTCTTGTAAAACCATCATGATTTCAATGATTCGGGACATCACAGCCACCCTCTCTTCTAAATTTGGGGTATCAAGAATACAGAGTTCCAACCAATAGGTGAACTGAAAGAAAGAAGCAAATTAATATTTCAGGAAAAACATGTATAAATACTGTAATCTTCTGGTGCTTTAAGTAACTCTCACAAAAGGTGTTAAGACATAAGGCAAAAAGAAAAAAAATCATAAGATGTATATTTTCTATAACATGAATTTACAGCTAAACAAAAAAAAAAAAAAAACTTCAAAAAAACATGTTAACTCTTTGGCTCCCCATAGCCGCAAATTCCGGCTCATGCGATTATTCATTTTTACCCCTAAGCCGTAATTCCCGGCTCTCGAATTTAGGCTTATTTTGCGAATGTACGAAGCTACCAATGTAAACAAGCTTGTGTGATCTCTATAGCTAAAGAGTT
>JAUEKZ010178857.1:0-13997 GCA_031471865.1 Melibe leonina | reverse complement strand
ACGCAATGCATGCGCACACTGCTGCATGTAATTGGATGATCGCTTCCGGCGTCGCACTCAGATTTTTAAGGGTTAAATGAAAAAAATTCCTCATTGATTAAAAACTTTACACATTTTCAAACACATATTCTAGACTCGAGACGTCGACCTAGCTAGATAGAGAGAATATAAGGTTAAAAACCATTTTAAATTCTATCCTCTTTGTTCAGCAGAGAAATTGTGAGTGTTTCCAGGCCGTTGTGCTGAACATCAAAAACTTACTGTCTACTAATGTACTGTTCAAAGCTTGTAAATTTGTCAAGGATTCATCTAAATGTTGCTGTCCTTTAGATCGAAATGACTCGTATTTCTCTAAGAGTTTTTCCAATTCTTTATCAACCGCAGCGCATCCCTCCATCTTGTTTATTTATGGTCGTCAAACATTGTCTAAAGAAACGTTAGAAGTCGATACGCAACGTAGAATCAGCAGAAAGCTTGTATGAACGACAGGATGAGAATATAGTAAAAAAATCATTGTCTACAGATTCGAATCTATCTAGGTAGTCTAGATATTGTAGAATTATCAAAAGATAGTCTAGTCTAGCTATATATTCGTTATGAAAACTTTTAGCCATTTTTCTAGATAGACAGACATCATAGATAACCAGTTAACTTGTGATGATTTTGGAACTGAACCATCATAACGTCCCTTTGAAGCAGTAACTCACCAATCTGTTATGAGATAGACTATCGGTCTAGACTTTAGACAAAGATAGATAGATAGCTAGACTATACCCTCTAGACGTCTAGAGATATACCACTAGACAGACCGTGGCTAGATCTAGTCTATCTAGCCTACTTCTCATCACAGTTTATGCTGCCATAATAGAAAGGGGTAGTTGATGCCCCCCCCCCCCACCGCTTTTTTCTTATACGGATAGACCAAAGATAAGCTTACCTTAGATAGTCTAGATATCTATCTATTCAATCTAGACTTGTCTAGAGTCTAGATAGAGTTCAATTGCTTCGTCAAATTGCACGATTGCAAACAAACAAGTGCCTTTAAGTACAACGGATGCGTTAGTTTTGTAGATCTCCAGAATAAAAGACTCCTGCTCAAGACTTAGCTTAGATCTAGATTAGAAGATCTACCGACTTGCGGGACCTATTGATTGTCAATAAGTTACTAAAATATTACCTCTCTTTTCCCCACTGGTGATGGTTTGTTGTTGTTTCTTGCAGTCTGTCTAAGATAGGCCATAGATTCAGCTGTAAAGACCCCTGTTCCTCGTGTACCAAGTGCCAATCAAACATTCTCCTTAATGATTTATAATTAAGTTTGATTCTCCTTACTGTATCCAGACTAAGACATCTAGTCTAGACCTTGGAGAGTTTAGCTCTAGATAGCTAAGAGCGAGAGTTCTATGTGTGTGTGTGTGAGAGAGAGAGAGGGGGGGGGATAGGTTACAAAAGTCGATATCTATCTAAGACTAGACTATATTAGACTACAAATACATTTGTAGATGAGATAGATAGGACTATCTCTATATTCTACCACTGTCTTAGACAAGATATATAGCTCTATCTCTGTCTCTTGACTCTCACTGTCTAATTTCAAGATAGACTATCTGTAAGGTGCGCTGGCCTCTGACAGGCAAACATCTTTACCCTACATGTCTACAAGTAGACTATCTATCTAGAGTCTTCTATCTAGTAGGCTCCCATATAATCTTATCTTCTGCCCCGCGGTATCGAGAGGTGGACCGCGCTTATCGCCTAGAAAGGTGACTTGCTTAGGTGGTTGTTTCAATATTTGTACAGCAGATTATTCAACACTCCACACCAGAAGATATTCCAGGACCAAAGACAGCAATCTAATTGTCCAGGACATAAGTTTTATTTCTAAGCATTCTATTCTTGCATAAAATTCTGTGAACGGCGCTCTGCCGATTGGTGACCTTTGCACTTTGACAGAGCTGACCCTTACGTTTAACACATAATACACAACTGGCTGCTATGCTGTAAACATAAAAAGTTCAAAACAGGCACATTTCTTATCTTCAAAACTCGGTCACACTTTTAAATCATTTGGAGACTTGGAGAAAACTATCATGACAGACACAAATCTGACAGCTGTGTTATACGAGAAAGATGACCTACGGATGGTAAGTTCAAGTATTTCCTCTCACTTCGTTGCACGTCTTTGACATCCCCGCCCCCTTTTGGTGTATTTTGTTTTGTTTTGATTTTTTGGGCACAGAAATAAACAAACTTTTGTTGTATTATTTGAATGATGCTTGTAACATTCTTTCCATTATTGACATTTTCTAACCATTCCCTTTGGAGGGGGGGGGGGAGGGGAGGGGAGTCAAGTTTTGAATTTTAGAAGAGTCACTAGACCTCATTAATGCCAAGTGATGCTGGTCTATATTACTTTACTTTTCTTTTCCAATCCAACAGGTGGGTCATTACCTACCTACCTGCCCATTTTAAACAGCCTTATAACTGTTAAATGACATTACTTTGAATGAATTGGAAGATCCTGATGGGTCTAGTTATGACCCTAGTCGTTCAAAATTGTGTGGTTATGACAAAAGTGATGTTAGTGAGGGGGAAATGTAGATTTAGGCGATCCCCTCAATTTTGTTATAATTATAGGGCAAGGACTATAGGGCTATATAGTGAAATATAGGCGACTAGTAAGTTATCAAAAATCAGTCTTTAAAAGGTTCTTTATGTATCGTTGTGAAATTATCTATACACATTCAAATATGAATGATCTATATATTGCATGTTTCATTTGGATCATTAATGAACATCAACATGGATTTTGCTGAAGATAGGTCAAAATGAAAATAATACATCATGTTTTTTCCCCCCATCAGATTTTTTTTTGGGGGTGACACAATATTCAAATTTCAGACCACAAACATACAAATAAGTAGCATATTCACATTTTTTATTCAATAAAAAAAAACAATATATGCAACACTATGGGTTAAATGTTTAGAATAAGGTCACAATCCATGATTTCATACAACCACCCCATTATTGAAACGGGCTTGTTTAGGGGTGTGTAGGATTCTTTGTAAAACCCTGTGGGTCTGAATCAATTAAGGCTTAGGTACTTGATGTCCTGATAAATGTAAACAAACCTCGGTATAGTGGCCCTAGTAGACACCAGCTGTGACTTATTTCCCTTAATGAGCATGACTGCCAAGGTTTGTAATTCTGCACAAGGAAAGTAGCAGTGCTCTAGTAATACACAAAAAATCAAGGGAGCTAACCCTCTTTGGTTGGTATTAAAAAGAATGAAGTAGACACAAGCTCTATGATACATTTCTAATCCTAATAACCTAGAGTTTCAAAATAATGTATTAAAGATTGACCAGATTTTTAATGTTTGTTAATATTTTGTTTACATTCCAGGTTGAGAGGCCTATTCCAGAACCTGGTCAGGGACGTACGTAACCATTTCCTTTATATTCACACTATGAGGATTTGGCCAATGAAAAATTACTTTGGGATTGACATCTGAACTGGGCTGCTTAAATTTTTCTTAGGGAGAAGGGGAAGTTGACTGTCTTTCATTCATATGACAATTTTTATGTTTTTGTTTTTTTCAGAGCATCCGTAAAAATACTAAATTTATTGAAGAAGAAAATGGGCAATCTAAGATAAATCAACTCACGATAGATCAAATATAATTATATTAAAACTAAAAATTATTACTAAATCCTAACAATTCTGCTGTAATTGAGACAATCTTCTATCAATTAATAGAGGTTCAACTAGAAATGCGGCAAGTGGGAATCTGTGGATCTGATGTGCATTATTGGACTCATGGGAGCATTGGAGACTTTGTTGTTAGAGCACCAATGGTTCTGGGACATGAGGCTAGTGCTGTGGTGAGCAAGCTTGGACCAGGTGTTACCACTCTACAAGTTGGTCAGTATCATTTCTTCTCTTGGTATGAAATCGCTATTTCTTTATCTATATTGAGAGACAAAAGTCTGTGCTTGTTTGACATAACTGTTTAATCCTTAAAGTGCATTTTGACTCTCCAATGACTTGAAAATCTAAGATAAGCTACTGCCTTTGTCCGTATCCAAGTGGAGGGGGTTCTACTTTTACAGTGAGAGATAATACTTTAGCCAGCTCCTGGAAAGAGCATTTGTTGAAAGAATGTACCTTTTCCAATAACAAAGAAATAATTTACTGTTGTGTCATTCTTTGGTTAAGAAATGAGGGATTAAGTGTAGAATTAAACATAGAATGTTTGAAGACATTGTAACTAATTTGAAAAAGTTTACCCTTTCAATGCTAAGGACACTAAAATCTTCAAGATTTGCCTGTTCTTATACCAGATAAAATAGATTTCAGTGGACTGACATGCCAAAAGCCTCTAGTTCTAGTACATTGATCTTCTCATATGTCTGTTCACTGAAATCTGATTCATCTGGCATAAGAACATGTTTATTTTGAAGATCTTGCATATTGTTCTGTTTGCTTAGAATCAATCCCCAATGTGAAAGGGTTAAGAATGGTTATATTGTGCAATAGATTAAACAATTGGATGGATGTAAACAAGTTAAAATCAAATGATGATAAGACAGAAACTATGCTATTCTAAATATTATAAACCTTGTAATGATTCTGAAATCGTTAAGATAAACATAAACAAACATTAACATACAATTAAATCTGTTCAGAAAGTAAGAGACCTAGGTATTATTTCACCCCATCTTGACACCCTTTGAAAAAACCTTCAATTTCAGATAAAAAAGATATCCAACATTAGAGATTTCCTTACTCTGGATGTGACTAAAAAACTTGTAACAACTCTTGTCTTGTCTAGGATAGATTACTTTGTTGGCTGGTACCACAAAAGAAAACATAAGTAGATTGCAGAGAATTCAGAACTCAGCAGCAAAGTTGATTGTTAAAAAAAGTATCTTTGAGCCTGTTGTGAACAGGGTAAAGCGCGTGAGAAAAACTTTGTATTATTATTATTATCTTCTCCTACTCATTGCTCATCCTATATGAATTGCATTGGTTGGCCATTGAGGAGCGCGTTGCATATAAAGTTGCAGTTTTATCTTTTAAATGTTTGCATGATTTAGCCCCTTTTATTAAAGTAGTTTCATTGTGTGTCGTCGCCCTTCCAGACGATTAAGATCGTCGTCCAATATCACTATTTTAAAAGTTCCCCAAATGAACTACAAGCAATATGGGGAACGTTCTTTTGGCTATACCGGACCGTACCTGTGGAAAGCCCTTCCAAAAACAATAAAAAATATGGATAAATTAACTTCTTTCAAAAATGGGCTTAAGACCTATTTGTTCAGAATTTTTCTGAAAATACATTTGATTGGTGCATTTTTTAAAAATTTATATAATTCCTTTTGATTTTAAATGTCACTGTAAAGGGCATTGAGCATGACAACGTTGTGGTAATGCGCTATATAAGAGTTATTTATTATTATTATTATTATTGATCAGGATTCTATGCCCTAGTGAGATATATATCATAGCCTTTTAGATAGACAAATATCTTGATTGCAGTTTTTTTCTCTACACAATAAGCAAGATGATTATGATGTATATGACCTGGATTAGTATATTGGTGATGATTATGAATTATAATAATGATGATGATATTAAGACGTATCACTATTGAAGTCATTTCTGTGTCACCACTCCCAACTCCCAGCCGTCTATGATTGATCAAATCCCCCATCCCTCTCAGCCATTCACATTGTATATCTCCTCTATATTCCTCTCTCTCTTCTATCTTTTCTGTATCTCTTTCCTTGTTTCTCTATCTCTCTCTCTCCTTATTCTTCATCTCCTTCTCATCAGGTTAATAAAGACAAATGAGAAAAAAATGGAGGAGGAAAAGGAGAAAATAAGAATAAGAGGAAAAAAAGACAGTGCGATTGACCAGATGATGAGAGATTCAAAGTTTAGTAAGAGGCAGTAAGTAGCTACTACAGTACTTGTGTTGGTGTTCTTTTCAACATATCTGTTTCTATAAATAACATACTGGACAAAAACAGAAGAAAAGTAATGATGTCTTTACAATATTCATGCTTATGAGGTCATGCTACTGCATTAATTTATAATTATTTTGTTTTTTGGCAGGTGACCGTGTTGCAATAGAGCCAGGTGTGCCCTGTCGCATGTGTAATTATTGCAAGACTGGTCGGTACAACTTGTGTCTGGACATGAAATTCTGTGCAACGCCTCCCTATGATGGCAATCTGGCAAGATATTACATACATGATGCTGATTTTTGCTTCAAGTAATCAAATTATGTATACAGTAGTTGCCAGATTAATTCATGCAATATAATTGCATGATATGCTCTTACACACTTTTAATAGTTTCAAGCCACCTCTTCTCTTAAGTTTCCGTCTTTTTGATGTCATATTTCTCTCTCTCTCTCTATATGTGTGTGCATGTTTTTTCTTTTCTTTCTCTCCGGATGTGTGCATATCTGTACATTGTATGTTTCTCTTTACCTCCTTGACTCTATCTGGGTGTTCATGTGTGTCTCAAGTGTCTGTGTAGTGTATGCACATGTTTCTCTTTTCTTCACTCCATATTTTTCTGGTTGTATGTGTATGAGTATTTGTGTGTTAATGTGCATGTGTGCTTGTAAGTGTTTGTGAGTGTGCATGCTCATATGTGTATGTGTATTATTATTATGTGTGTTTAAAGTTAAACATTAACCTTATTAAAATTGGTGTGAAATCAGTTGATGCTGATAATGGTAAGCTGTTTTTCCTGTTTCCTCCAGGCTCCCTGACCACGTGTCGTTTGATGAGGGTGCATTGCTGGAGCCGTTGTCTGTGGGAGTTCACGCTAACAACAGAGCTGGCGTGGGCTTAGGGAGCACAGTGCTCGTTTGTGGAGCAGGTGGGGAAATTTGGAGCTCCTTAAGAATTAATGGATACAAATGATGAGATCTGCTTTTTCTTCTTTTTCCAATTAATTGACTGACTCGGCTGGACTGAGTATAACTTTCAGTGCGCATTTCAACGTGGTCGATTACAGACCTCTTAAACTCATAATTATAGCGTTTTTAATATTCTTTCTTGTTTTTTAAATTAATGAAATAACTTATAGGGTCTTTCTTAAAGTTATATGATGAAGCATATTTTTAAAGGTTTCGATGTTGTTCATAAGCTTTGCGGTTGTAGGCAAACTGTTCCATAACCTTATAGTGCTAGGAAAGTAGGAATGAAGATGACTATCAATATTAGATTGAGGTAGATTAAAAATCTCATAGCCTGATTGCCTAGTTTGTCTCTGACTCAAACTCCGCTGGTATTGATACATTTGGATTTCTATAAGTCTGTTTAGCCCTTTGTAAAATATTGTTATCTTAGTCCTTGCTCTCTCCCTTTGGAGCGGTAACCATCCTAAGTTCTTCATATTGATATTTGTTGAACCTGTAATAAAGGAGTAATTATTCATTACATATCAAGCAGCATTCTTTTAAACGTTACAAATTTTTTGGATTTGATTTTTGCTGTTTTATATAAAAAGATATTAAACTATACCATATACTGATTCACTCTAGTAAGTTTTCTTTTTTTACTACTTATTCTTTGTTTTCACCGATTTCTTATCTCAAACCCATTGTCTGAACTTGTATTTTCTTTTCTAATTTTCATGTGTTGCTTGTTTCAGTTTCAAATTAAGCACATTGAGCACCATGCTGCCAACCCTAAATGAGACCAGTGTGCAGAACTGCTTAGTCAGCTGTTAATGGTCACAACATACTTGTTGTCCTATGTGTTATTATACCCATCCAATCTCTACCAAAGAAAATCTGCTGCACTGTAAAGAGCTTCAAGTCACCCGTGAGCATGTTGTGTATAATTATTTGTCTAATTGTTTCAGAAAATATCAATTAATATGATTTTCAATACATCTTCCTTTCCAATTCAATGAAGGTCCCATTGGACTCGTCAATATCCTGACTGCAAAGGCAAAAGGAGCATCTACAGTCTGCGTTACTGGTAAGTAATTTGTTTTTCTATGTAATTTTTTTTATTGAAATAGTAACTGCTGTTATGCATTTAGCTAATCTGGATGTCTTTCACAGATGCATATACAATAAGAATATATAAGCGTTATGTGGCAACAGTTCTTCATTGAATTTAACTCACTTGTAACAGAGCCATTCTTCAGTTTGCAACCTTTGCGTTTAAAAAAAATCCACATAAAAATAAGATAAATGCAAATGAAGAGAAGTTCAAATATGTTGATGATATTCAAACAAAGAACTTTGCATAAAACACAAAACCTGGAATGTACAAGTACAAGTTATTTTGTTTCATTTTGAAAATAAGATTTACATTGATCTTCTCAAATGCAATATATCATGTCCAAATTTTTTGCTGTTTGTTACTTTGCTATGGTAGTTTTCAAACTTGATAATCAGCCAACAGTTTTGGTGAGTGTAAAAGTAAAATGAGAAAAAAGGAACAATTGATTGGAGATGAATGTTGCAGGTACAGTAAAAAGTAGGTTGGTCTTTAAGGTGTTGACAGGTCAAAGAATTTATTTGGCCTGAACGCATTCAAAAACTGTAATGGCAATTCAATGAAACAAAATGGACTGCTCTATTGATATATGTTGCCAAGGCGAGTGCAGCGTGAATTACATGAGTAAAGAGGGGGTGAACTTCGGGTAGGCAAATCTGGCATGATGCATTGCTTTGTATGAGATTGACATCACACAATACAGCCGTGATGCGTCGCAAGTTATTTAAACAAAATGCTACTAAAGAAAATGTTTTGTGGCTAATTCAAAGGAACAAAAGACAAATTAAAGTCTGGTGTAAACGCCATCAAGGACTCTTCACAGTGGGCTGATCACTTGCTTGCTTTTGTCTTAATTAAATATTTCTTTCCTGGCTCTGTGATCGGTTATGTTTGCTGTAGGGACATGTCCCATAGAGTTGGGTCCTGACACTGCATGATAATGATATGGTATTGAGGGTTAAAAAAACCGCCAAAAATCAAAAGATTTGAGTTTAAAGCAGTAGTATATAATGATAATGTATTACTGTTACCTCTGTATATGTCCAGTAAACTAGACTATCTCTACCATGCAAGAAGTAAAATCAACAAGTGTTGTGTTGTGAAAATATTGAATTTTTTTTACCCCTTTCACAATGCGTTTCCCAACTGAGAAATTTTATGCAAAATTGGATTTTTGTGGTTTTTTTGTTGTCAGATTTAATAACGAATAGTAATGAATATTTTTTGTAAATACCAGATATAGATCAGTCTCGTCTAGACATGGCAAAGACTATCGGGGCTGACCACATCATTCGAGTGACTAGCCGAGATGCTCGAGTGACTGCAGCAGCCGTGGAGGAGGCAATGGGTGACAAGGTTGATGTGGCCATTGAATGTAGTGGAGCCGCCCCTAGCATCAGTGCTGCCATCTATGTAAGCAATTGAATGACCTGTTTCTGGAGTCTCTGTGTTAGACTTTCCATGTTTGGTGTTATTCAGCCTTCCTGCAAGGCTTTTTTAAAATTAGAAATAAACATATTTAGCCCCAAGAAAGTGTACATTTTTGTAAACCATCTGTGAAAAATGAATTGAACAACCATTAGTGTTTCACAGAGCTACAAAGTGTCTGATGTTTCACAGTGTAATCACAGTGCAGTTCTGCATTTTGACTGTCTGATTTTGTCTGTTCCAACATCCTTAGCAGAAGTCAAACCGTTGACTTGCTACCTAAGCCATTTGGGGCACTATGTCATTCTCATAGCTGAAGTTTTTGGGGATAAAGATTTGAACCACCCGGCCAACAAATAAATATTAGTAACTCTACAACCACTGAAGCTACTGGAATGAAACTCTAACATTTAGTGCTAGTTAGGGGTGGCACAAACCTCTGGAGACTGCATTCTGCAATACGGCCCACTATTTCTATCATTTTTTAGAGGGGCCGAAAGTTTGTAGTCCACCTGGGCTATTCTCCCATGAATTCATATGTTGTTTTGCTGTGTGACACAAAGCTTCCTCTTTAAATGTCTTCAGGCTACCAAATCTGGGGGTGTGGTTGTGCTGGTAGGGCTGGGACAGGAAATAGTGGAGCTGCCTGTTGTCAATGCTGGCGTGAGGGAAGTGGACATCCGTGGAATCTTTCGTTATGTCAACTGGTAAGTTATCACTTTCTTCCAAAGAATGACATTCAGGTTCAACTTTACTTCATTAGAATGTTTTTATTTCATCTTTCCTAGTCACATACACCCAAACCTCATTATACCACCATTCTCAACTAGTGCCAGCTTTTGGCTTTGGAGGAATGGATAGGCGACTATATAAAAACAATGAAAACCTCATTATACCAATATTAACCATCTCCCAAAACATTATCTACTACATTAATTACACACACACACAAAGACATACAAGCCCAGACACACACGCACTCACACATACACAAAACATACACGCACAGACCCACTTGATTGTTAGCAGCATAACATTAGACAAAGAGAGAAAAAAATTTGGGATGTTTGTCCCATTTTGGTTGAGCACTATTTTTGGTTTAGGTGTGTTCTAACACAGTAGATACCGATACTTTTGAAAATGATACCAGCAACAATTTCATTTTCCTTTTCATCAGAGGTAAAAAATATCATATCATGGGTATGTCAAAAACTTTTTACTGCTTCCATCAAGTTTTGATGTGAAATGTCATCCAAAATTGCTGGTGAGCCATATATGTAGCTTTTCTGTTGTTTGCTTTCTTTTACCCGTCAGCTACCCCACGGCTCTGGCTATGGTTGCCTCTGGCAAGGTGAATGTAAAGCCTCTCATCACCCATCGGTTCAAGCTGGAGGATTCCATCAAAGCATTTGAAGCAGCAAAAAATGGACAAGGAATCAAAATTGTCATAGAATGTGGCCGTGAGCGTTAGTAGTACTGGAAGTGATTCAATGCATTTTTCCATTGTTGTTGAAAATCTTGAGAAGATCTACTTTAGTGTTCCAGCATTTTTTTCACAGGAGACCATCAAGGTGTTGTATGGTGTTAAGTCTTCTTTCTAATATGATTGAAGAACAAGGATAAGTTTTTAATTTGTAAACATTTACTTATTAAAAAGGCAAAATGAAAGAACTTTAAAAAAAAAATATGTTAATTTCCTTGTGTCATTTTCCAGAGTTGAAACTTAATATCACAAACTTTATAATTGTTGGGGAAGCAAAATTCATTTTTTAGTTGCTTTGTATTCAGCAAGGCGACAATTGGTGATGGCCCTTGTGTTGCTACGTACATTTGCTGGAGAGCGATGTTTCCCCGGCTTTCACTAATGTACCACATCAATTCAAGACTAGCTTATGGTTTTATTGGCAGATTTTCTTTATCTAGGGAGTGTCAAACTGATTGTTCTGCTGATTTCTTACTAATTTTCATTCTACAAAAAAACATACCAATACCAAATGTTCGTCGCCAGATTTCTCACTCTTATGTTCTTGCTACAAAAGTCTTATAGCAATTAGACAGATAGTTTTTTAGATATTAAGTTTCAAGTGAGAGCAAAGGATTGCGTTAACATCCATAGCAACTGAGATATTATATTTATGAAGCTGGCAACTAAAGATGGGCTCTAGGTGTCATTGTCACAAGTACAGTTTAAATTCCTGTACATTTATCTGTGTATTTTCTCATAATGGCTGTTATAAGTTATACAATTTCTGAATTGTATATAAGCAATGCATTAGTCTTCAATTGTGTATATATGCAATTTTTTACACAATCAGTAATACATGTATACCCATATTTTATATCAAATCAGATACCCCATGCTAGTGGAACACTTTGATAAATCTATGATTTTTTTTCCTTTCCACCATTGACAGGGTAGGGTGTTTGTTTCTCTTATTGTATGGTAAATGTAAACAGATGATGTTGTTGTTATCATATCCAGAACAAATTGTTGAACTATCTTCTTATATGTAAGTTATTTGTTGGATTCAATTTCAATTAAACTGGATACAGAAATAAAAATACATATTTTTTTCTTTAATTCTTCTATTTAGATATGTAAGAAGACATTTATTATCCCCAATACGCATAAATTATACAGAGACACAGCTTTAAGTTCCTTATCTATGAGATAAGAAATTCAAGAAGATACCAAGAAACTGATGTAAAATATTTGACAAAGAAAGATGATGGGAACTTTGCTTTGTCTTGTAGTGTCCAAGGGGAACATCAACATGACAGACAAGTCATAAAAGTCATTAGACAGCTACAGTACCAAGTACATTTTTACTCATGGTCATTAGCAAAAAAAACATGAATTCTCACCTCTCGAAGATGTCAAAGATTAACATGCAACAATGTGCAAGTTAGAGCTCATCAGAGTTTTCTCTCCAGGAACTCTTCCCCCCCCCCTCCCCAACAACAAAAAACAATGGCTGTCACCCAAATCATGCATATGTGGTCCAAGAAGACCCAAGATATTCTACTGCCTTTTGAGCAAATTAATCTTGTATCTTTACTACTAGTAGTACTAGGCAATAGGAAACCCAACAAGACCTTGACTTTAGATAATATTTTTCATTATTATCATTCAATCTAAATCTACTTAGCCAGTCTGTTTCATTCATTCACACAATAAGCTTTCCTGAAGCTTAAAATTGTTTTTTTTTGTCTTGAAAGATTTCTGCACAGAAATAATGAAGACTGCCAAGTCTGATGACCAAGCTAGCAAAACAGTAACAAATAGTCAAAAGGTTTGTTGACAGTTTGTATTACATTGATGATAGATATGATATTGACAGAATATGAGTCATTCTATAGCTCTGTCACGTTAACATTGACCCTTTCACTGCAAGGGTGTAATGCTAATATTGTGCAAAATCTTGAAAAAAAAGGGTTGTTATATAAGATAAAAAATATTTTAGTGGACTGACATGAAATCTGAAATATCCGGAATAGGAACAGGCAGATTTGGAAGATTTTGATATCTAGTTAGCAGCTTAAGAAATAACCTTGAAATGTTTAAGAAGAGCTTCAATTTCAATAATGATAACACAAAACTCCATACTAAAACTATGTGTGGAAATGCAGGTTGTCCCTGAAATATTTTTTGTTTCTTAGTCCCTGATCCCATCTTCTTTTTGACCTAATACTCACACTCACAGCCCTGATGTTGAGTGTTCTTTCTTAACCCTTTCACAGCAGGGTCCAATTCGAACTGAACAGAAATATGTAAAATCTTCAAGATTTTCCTGTTCTTATACCAGATAAATCTGATTTCAGTGAACTGACATATAGTAGTTCAGGCTGATATAACTGGTATAAGAACAGAAAAATCTTGGTGTCCTTAGCATTGAAAGGGTTAACACAACACCAAGCAATAACCCCCCCCCCCCCCCCCACCCCCTAAACTTTTCTCAAGCCCACCCATCACACTCTTGTAATGCGTAGAGATTATTCCAATTTCATGATAAACTTCATGCCATCTTTTTCTAAGAAAAGTTCAATTGAAAAGCTTCCTGGTATGTTCTCATGTCCAAGCAAGGATTCCAAGTCTCAGTCTTGTGTTTATTCCATCTTCTGCCTCTTGGAACTTCGAGTGTCATCATCACTCTCAAGGAAATCATCGCTCACCTCAGTCAACTCTTTTGGAGTAGAGCAAAAGAGTCGGCGGGTCGAACTGTACGATCTCTTCATGGTTAACTCCCTGTTTTTAAGGAAAAACATTTTGCAATTTTAACAACAATAGACTTATTACATTGGACATCATAGATAATCAAAACATGTTTTTGTTCTACCAGCAACAAAATGGTGGACACTTTTTACTTTTTTCTGTCTACACTTCAACCTGGTTATGCCACCATTCGGCCCTGTGTGAAGGGGCGACCAGAATACTCACACCGTATCCATCCAACGTCTCGTAAGAGGCGAGAATCGGATGAGGCGGGGGTAAGTGGGGGTTGGCTGTAGCAACCACTTACCCCCCACCGCCAC
>JAUEKZ010178835.1:0-13999 GCA_031471865.1 Melibe leonina | reverse complement strand
CCATCTATCTATCTATCTATCTATCTATCTATCTATCTATCTATCTATCCATCTATCTATCTATCTATCTATCTATCTAGCCACCTACATTCCTATATATTTATCTATATATCAATATATTTATTGGTGTCTATTTAACAATGGTAGTCTATAGTACATTTCATTTCGCTTTATTCATCACTATAGAGCAAGCACACGTGGAGGTGTGCATGGATACCAAAACGCACTAGACGTCCTCTATCTACTATTGAATCGTCGCCTAAGCTTTTCGCTTGCACATTATTCTATACACACGTGTTAGTGTTAGTGTTAGCAAAGGGTGCGAAGTACATTAGATCGTTACCACGTGCACTGCCACTACACACTAACTAGGACAAACAAACGCATTCATTCATAGATCTTGTCTGTACGTTAGTAACACACCTCTAACTCTTACACACTATTATTATTCATTCTTCACATTCTCCGAAAGCCGCCTAAGACTTCAAGCATTTCCTGGCCACGTGGTTGTAAAGATTACACGTGTATTAACGTGCTCCAAATTCCAAACCACGCTCTTTCTACAGGCTAATCTTTTGACAAGTCCGTTTTTATGAATGAAATATTACATTCTTTAAATATTAAAGGGTATTAGGGAGTGGCTCCTTGAAATTCTTCGACGCAAATTATGTAATTAACCAGCTATCAGCGACACGAGAGAATCAATAGTGAAGAACGATTGATGGTAAGGGGCATAATACTGGAAATAAAATTCAAGCTTAATTTCCAAGTAAATTTATCTCCCTTCGAATGATGAGAATTTTGCAAATGTAAACCAAGACTGCATAGTGTTATGCGTACATTTTCTAGTAAATCTATCAGTCCTCCTCCTCTCTCTCTCCCCCCCCCCCCTCTCTCTCTCTCTCTCTCTCTCTCTCTACTGCTTTTTAAATTGCACCCAGCTCCAATTCTATTCTAATTTTGTTTTCTTGTTTGACATAATGTTTGTCCTTTTGCTTGAATATGGTCTTTAAGACGAAATGTTGACTTGGTGTTTGCTGTCCTTAAATCTACTAGCCTACAAACCACTCATTTATTCTCATTCGATTAAAAGGCTCAGCGGTCCATTTAATAAAAAGAATTATCTTTTGATCGAACAGAAAGAAAAATGATAAAATAGAATTAACTACCTGTTTGAAGAAGTGGGGTGTCGGTATGAGAAAAAAAAAAAAGATTTATTGGTAATGACAACAAAGTAAGTGAGCCTTACCTTTTTTTGTTCAATGGGAAGTAACCAAAAATTAAAAAAATATGCATTCAACTTCACTTTATTTATCTCCCTTGACAGCTCCACTTTACGAGGGTCCTGAGGGAAAACATAATTGGACGGTCATGTTTCCTTTCTTTTTTTTTAAAACAACAAGAAAACAGAAAAAAAATCACATTATAAGACTCCCTCAAACACCCCAAAACAGTAAGGAAGCTTGTGGAACATTGATGCATTAGTGCACAATCCACACATAGTTTTTGCATTGCCCATTCTATTCTATAATATCTGCGTGTCACAAATAGCCCCTGTTCTCGCACATACCAGACTTTACTACTGGACCAAGGACTACACGACTGGACACATTTTGATAGTAATACCTCAAACAATGCGTCTCTAACTTACTTAGTATCCAGGATTTTGTATCGAATGAAAGGAATAAATAGGTGTCTATGAATTGTTAGCCTTCTAATTTTGAACTTCCTCCACGCCAAAATTGAATTAATGATTTTGATATATAAAATGTTTTTTTTATATCACTGACTGCTCATTTTACTTTAATCTCTCAATAAACAACAAACAAACAAGTTTTAATTTTTCAATATCATGATTTTTTAATTATCATAGTTAGCATTGTGAACTGGAAGCATAAAAAATGAACTATACGATTACTGCACAAAACTCCATATTGATTTTAAAAAAGCTAAAAAAAGCTATTTCATTTCTCCTTAAATTGCTGTGTTCAATAAGAAATATCTGCCAAGCGTACACTTTTAACGTTAACTTAACACGCACGGGGCACTGGAGTGCACGGATTTGGACATCGTACTTTAGCCAGTGTTGTGTGTCTGGGAAGAAAAATAACATTTGTTAAATCGATGCGTTACTGTTACACATTGCGTCGGTATTTTCTATTAAAGAGATCACTGACAAACAACATAAAACGTTGTATTTGTTGGAAGTGCTGTCAGATTCAAGTCATGCATAAAAAAAATTAACGAAACACAATAATGATCTAAAATGTTCCAAAAGATACATACGGAGAATTATTTAGACAGACAGACGGAGAGGAGAAAGAGAGAAAGAGAGAGAGAGAGAGAGAGATGGGAGAGAGAGAGATGGGAGAGAGAGAGAGAGTGAGAGAGAGAGAGACATGGAAGAGAGAGAGAGAGAGAGAAAGAGAGGGAGAGAGAGAGATGGGAGAGAGAGAGAGAGATGAGCTTGGATTTACAATTATAATTAAAAACTTACTGTAAACAGGGCAAAAATGTGAATTCGGATCAGTAAAAATTCTATGTCATGGGTATTGAACATTAGCTGTTTCTTAATTAAGGCACCGATTGTGTCCACAAGCAATTGAATACAAATAGCATTCTCATGTTCATTATTCGTTAAGCTATTTCTTTAGAATTGTATAACACAACATAAAAATAATAATATTATTATTACAGAATTAATCTTAGAGACTTCACACTACATGTGACTTTCTAAATCTGCCTCTGCTAATAACATCGTATCTATTTTGGCTATTATTCTCCTATTTCTAGGCCCAGGATTAAAGAGATTTTACCCGTTTAGTCATACATATCATTTTCAAATGCATCAATGACTTTATTGACATCCCTTCCCAAATCGATATCAGTTATCTGGATGGGCGAATTCCAGGGATCGAATTCATCCGTATCGAAATCGTTGTTGCATGTGTTGGGAAGGTCTTTGATGTCTTCAGTCTTCGCTGGGTAGTTGACCATACGAACCTTATCCGTTGAATGCTCGTTGGTGAAGATGAGGTAGGTCGTTGTTTTCTCTTCAATGGGAAGGGGTGAGACCGCCCTAAAATTGTAACTATACCTCCCATCCGTCGGTGGGTTGTAGACCGGCGGTGCTGAAATTGACCCGGAAGTCCCCCATTCCCTCGTTGAAACAGCTGTTTTCGATTCTGGCACACGTAAATGTATATCAGATTGATTTTCTTCCGGGACTTGTCTCTCCACTCCGGACCCGTTTGCACAATGTTGGCTGTGAAATTCGTCCCGGAAAGAATTCACAACATTTGGACTTGCGCCATGATAAACCTCCGCGAAGTTATGCACATTTCTTTTCAGGAACTCTGCACATCGCTGCTTCTCATTTACATCAAAGATGAAGGCGTTTTTGTAACAATGTAAAAGAAACAGAATCAAATCACAGTCGTCATCACATTCCCCTTGTACCTGAAGTTTTCTTATCTTCCGAATGTCGACACCCCTGATATTGAGATCGCTGTTTGATTTAGGCTGAGATCTAGTCAAAGATGGCAATTGCCGCTGGTTCGGTTGAATTAATTTCCTTTTCGAGACGCTCTGTTTGGATAGAGAGGCATGACTGTCTCGCACAAATTTATTAATGTATTCGCTCAACGACGTACATCCGTGGCTATTTCTTCGAACACTTTCTGCAAAGGTTGGAGGTAGTTCGTCGTTGTGACTCTTTATAAAGACGATGGGGATCTTACGTGCCAATGCCACAAAAAGTTTGTGAAAACACTCCGAGTCCGCTATGGTGGAATGAGTAAAGAGATATACACACACATCGTACTGCTCCTGGTGTCGTTGTTTGTTGGACCTTTGACCTTTTGACCCCGTTGGCTGAATACGGGAAGTTTGATTTGTTCTGGTATGGCGAATTTTCCCGTTCTGTAGGTGGAAACCATCTTGCAAAATGGCGATGATTTCATCGTAAAGTTCCACTTTTCCTGTCCTGATGTCTGGGGATACGGTGGAGTTCCCATGGTTACCGATCAGCTGCACCTTTGGAATTCTTCTTGTGGACGGATTGTCGTGATTATGTACAGGCGGAAAACCATGTGATTCCATTGTGTCTTTGGTTTCTGTGACGAATATTTCAGGCAATGTTGGACAAGTGTTTGGAGGAGATGGTTTTTTACCTGGAAACAAAAGAGAAGCAATTGAATGTCGTAATCTAACAACACTCTTCTTGTTGAATTTCAATAAGAAGGTGACACAGAGACAAAATTTCTGTATGGACATTTCAAAGGAACAATACCAAAAATGTTTTGTTCATAAATGCCATTCAAGACTCATCACGGCGGGGTTATAACCTGAGAGAGAGAGAAAGGGAAAAGATAGAGAAAGCGAGAGGAGAGAGAAAGGGAGAAAGTTAGAGAGAAAGTGAGAGAGAGAATAGAGAAGGAGAGAGAGAAAGGGAATAGAGAGAGAAATAGATAGGAGAGAGAGAGAGAAAATTAGAGAGAGAGAGGGGAAAGAGAATTGAGAGATAGGAGGAAGAGAGAGGGAGAGAGTGAAAAGGAAAAGAGGGAGAGAGAGAGAAAGATAGAGAGAGAGGGGGGGAGGGAGATAATTGAGAGATAGGAAAGAGTGATAGGGAGAGCGAGAAAGGGGAAAAGGAGAGAAAGAGAGTGGAGAGAGAGAGAGAATTGAGAGAAAGGAGGAAGAGAGAAGGAGAGAGAGAAAGGGAAAAGAGAAAGAAAGAGATAGAGAGGGGGTAGAGAGAGAATTGAGAGAAAGGAGGAAGAGAGAGGGAGAGAGAGAAAGGGAAAAGAGAGAGGAGAGATAGAGAGAGACGTTCTTTTTTAGAACGAAATTGGTGAGTGAATAGATAAATAGATAGATAGATAGATAGATATATAGATAGATAGATAGATAGATAGATAGATAGATAGATAGATAGATAGATAGATAGATAGATAGATAGATAACATACCCACCTCTTAAACTCTTGAGTTGGTTGTATGACATGGCATGTGTGGTGAAGCAATGCTCACATGATAATGTTCACTCCCTCTCTTGTGCAAGTTCAGTCGTTTCAACTGTAGCAAGTGGCTGTAGTGCCAGTTAATGGATGTCACATTTGTTACAAGAAATCCTCAAGAAGATCGTCACAATAGGCTGCCTGTTGAAACAATGAATTGGCAAGTTAACTCGATTATCAATAACCAGGGGATAAAGAGGAATATGATACATGTTGTAGGCCACTGTCAGATAATCTTATTTCGGAAAATAATATGACTTCCCTTTTTTTTAAAGTTTGAAAACGTTCCGCTGTTTTGCGGGGAAAAAATATTTTTCTCCTATTTTTGAACTGCAGTTGACTCTTGTCAGATAATGTTAATTGCGCGAAGCATTAAAAGAAGCATGTGAATAAATGTGTATTTTTATGCAATAATCATATTTGATTTGATGTACGTATTCCGTTTTCAACCCCGATAGCTGCATTCAGAGATAGTATTGAATTAATGAAACTTTAAGACCCAATTTGAGCGACAATAACAAAAAAAATGATAAAAGTGTTTATTTACCATAGACTGTATAATGTTTGATTTTACAATGACAATATATCCGCAACGAAATAAGTAGTGTTCGTCTTTTTTCCTTCCCAATAACACCATAAACACAATTATGTGTGTAACTACAGCACGGTCATTGTTGTGAGTACTATGCCTTAACGCATACTGTCTATATTATGTTGGAAACTCAACCACAACCTCAGCAATAGACAAGCCCAACGATCGATAAAGTCCATGTGAATTTGCTTTCATACTTGATAAGAGACGTTGATGGTAGCGAACCATAAGAGCTATTAGTGTAAAAAAGAGAGGCCAGTGATTATCAAAGGTGAAACAAAGGTATTGGTTAACAGGCCAGTAAAGTGAGCAAAGGCAAAGCAAGACAAACAGAAAAGCAACGGTTCGACCCAAGGTCTTCATCAGGACAAACAAGACTTAACAAAATAACAAAATAACAAAACTACAAAACGAGTCCCACTATACTGGCCTGTTAACCACTCCCTTTGTTTCACCATAAGATTTATTATTGACTATGACGCCATTGTTATGGACAACATGCCCGCAACCAAGTGAGTAGTGTTCATCTTTTTTCCCCCTCCCTATAACACCATAACACAATTAGAACGGTCATTGTTCTGAGTACTTTGCCTGTTTTGCGATAGAAACTCAACCATAACATTAACCCTTTCACTAATAAAGTCACCAAAATCCTCAAAACGTGCCTGTTCTTCTACCAGATAAATCAGATTTCAGTGAACTGACATATGCCAAAAGCCTGATTATCAGGCTTTTGCCATATGTCAGTTCACTGAAATCTGATTTATCTGGTATGAGAACACATACATTTTTAAGATTTTGCATATAATTCAGTTGGGCTTAAATCAGACCTCGCCGAGAAAGTGTTAACATTAAACTATAGCCCTATGATATAATATCATGATACGATATAATGATAAGTCTACGTGAGTGTGCCTTCATGCTTGATGAGAGACATTGATTGGAGCGAACCATGAGAGCTATTAGAATATTGGCTCCTTTGCGAGTGGTAAATCAGCGTGGCTCAGCTGTGCGTCATAAGAGTGGACACGTTTATTCATTGGGTTTCTGGATGCCAACATAAATCCTCCTATTGTCCCAGTGAGCAATTTGTGGTAAAGCCCATGTGGTAAAGCCCATGGATATTACGAACTGCCAAAGCGTGACTCGAACCCATTGCGTTGGATTGCCAGTGCAAAGTCTTATTCCCAAGGCTACTCCACAAAATAAACAGCATCTTGTCAAAAAATATATATTCAAGTTTTAAATATTGAAATTTGATTGACGTGATTTCAACGATTATTTGGTTAAGATTATAGAATAAAAGGTAAAAAAATGGCCCTTCACCAGTGCCTAGGCGTCCTAAGAATGGACATAGATTATTCATCGGGCTTAAGCTCGATACCAACAGGAATCACTCATTTTTCCTAGTGATCAATGCGTGGTAAATCACTTGTCCAATGAGATTACGAAGCGCCAAAGCGGGACTTAAACCCCGTGCGTTGGATGGCCAGTGCGATGCCTTACCATTTCGCCCACTCAGACATTATTACAGATGGATAAATGACATCCAGCAAGGGCTGCACACCATATGACCACCAATGGTAACCAAAGAAAAACCCAGCAAACCGAGAGCAAGTTCTTAGCTTGCTTGTAACAACACTTTTTCCAGAGTAGATGTGACAATAGTGAAGTCAAATTCGACATACACAGTCTAGTCAATTCAAATTCGGCATTGTCCTCCCACATTCAACAACACTACTGACGCCATCAACTTGATAAGCATAGATTTGAAGTATTGAAATAAAATCAAGACTGCCTAGAATGACACCGGATAGCCAATATTGTTTCAACCACCAAGACAAATGATTAATGCTAACCTTTCAATATATATCGCCAGTTTTGATCACAGACGCATAATTAAAGATTAAATTCAAGTAATAATGATAACAATTTTTATAATAATAATAATAGTAATGATGACAATAATGAAAATAATATTTATAGTAATAACAATGATAATGATAATTGTAGTATAATAAAATATTATGAGAACTCTATTCGCAATAAAATCTAGCATAGACTATGACGTGACAGTGATACACAGCAATCCAAACATCCTAGCAAGAAACTGAACATACTGCACGAAAATATTCTGTACTATAAAGTTGAGCAGCTCACCTGTTTTTGCTGTATGGCAAACTCCTCGCATGCAGTTACCTTGAGTCTTCTTACGTTTTATACATCTTCTCAGTTCGTTTCTAAGGACAACAAAATGTTAAATACACAGTTAACGTGTTATCTCGTTCAAGAGATGCAGCAATAACAACAATGATTGCAATAAGTGAGATTACCGTAAGCACAATTTTGTTTGCACAGCTATAGTAGTAGTAGTAGTAATTGCATGCTCTTGGGAAAGATCGATCGGTAGGTTACCTAGCAACATGACAAAACAACGAAGAGTTATGGGAAGAAACAAAGGATGCTCTGTGAGGAGAAAATCGAACTTAGAGAGGCAGTTGGTGATGTGACATTTAGGGCATCGCTGGGGGTGGGGCGGATTTGCATGGAGGACAATAATGATGAAAAAAGGTGGTGCTCTCCTAATGGTAATGATAATGCTGATTATTATTATGATGAAGATGATGGGGGTGGTGGTGGTGGTGGTGAGAAAGTGTTTTTGATGGGATAGTGGTGGTGGTGGGCTGCTGTTGTCATTGGTGGTGGTGATGATGATAACTGTTATCATGGTGTTGTTGTTGTTGGTGGTGGTGTTGGTAGTGGTGGGATATTGGCGGTGGTGATGATGGTGATGGATATATTCGTGGAAGACTAGGAAATAATATATTAGCTTTCGTATTTTTAGCGCTAGTGGTATTTTACACTGCTGATCTCTGTTTAAATTATTTTACCAACTATTACTAGGCGAAGACAGTTTTACAAAATATTTGTCTATAATTAATACAAGTGATTGATCCTGCTTCAAGAATACAAAAAAAGGACCTACCATTACAAAAAGAAAGAAAAACATACCATAAAACTATTTGACTGCGTTGCGTTAGTTTTTGCCTGTTGAACACCCTTTTAACACGTTTCAGATAATATCAAAGGCGGGGCTCCCTAGACGAGTTAACGTACTGCCACACATAGATAAAAAGGGTGCTCATGCGAACATATCACCTAATCACAGTATACTGACACCGGGCCAATCATTCTTCGCACTGTTTCCATAACGCCAAGCAGCTGAAACTAAAATGCAGAATTGGATGTCTTCGGTATGACGCGGGAGGGTTTGAACTCCCAACTAACCGGTTCCTTAGCGGACGTTCAATCTTCGCTAGTGTATGTAAGTTGAATAGAATTATGTCAACTTCCATAAATATTATCTATACTTTCAAAACTTAGATAAGGATAAGCACCCATCAAGCACTAATTTATTTTACACCCGTCAAAAATTATATCTAGACCCGTTTGAAAACATTTCATTTCCTTTTCTCTTTTTGTTTTTTTGTTTTTTTTTGTTTTTGCTTTAACTGATTTGTTCTCACTCTCTCCCACTACATCTCCGGACTCCACATGTATCTCCTTCCATGCATCCCTCTCTCCCTCCCTACTCCCCTCTCCCAACCCCATCTCTATCTATTCCTCTTTGTCTAATGTCATATAGCTATTACTCCTCTCCCCTTTCTTTTTCCCTCCCTCCCTCTCTCCTTCCCTCCCTCTCTGTCTTTCGTAAAGCTGCTCTCTCTCTCTCTCTCTCTCTTACTCACTCTCTCTCTCCCTCTCTCTGGCACTCTCTCTCACTCTCTCTCTCTCTCTCTGGCACTCTCTCTCCTTCTCTCTCACTATCTCTCTCACTATCTCTCTCCCTCTCTCTCTCCCTCTCCCTCTCTCTTTCCCTCTCCCTTTTTCCTTTCTGTTTCCGTCAAGGTGATATATCATTAAGGTATGTGGTGTACTCGTATTCTTTTCAAATACGGTAAGCACGTATTGAATCAGGTACCATTTAAACTTTTTGACACTGCCTGGCTAAAAAGGTTAGGAAATTGACAGAAATTTGCACTACCTGATCTCACAACCAGCTTTATGTGTTGTAGAGACCCATTAATTTTTCCACTTCTCTCCTCCCTTTCAGCCACTCAGGCAGTTCTACTGGGGGAAAGAAGTTCGTTTTTAGCTAGGGGAAATGACAGACTGACAAACAATTAGTAAATTAAGTAGATAACGATTTATAGAAGTTGTCAAGGATTTTTTTTTTACCGATTGGGAACCCACCCTGAAGCTCTGTCACATATCAGGACATTGATCAATTCTAATGCCTTCTTGTTTGTGCATTAGAATCCAATTAAATAGACATTGTAGCCCGTGTTATTATGCCGAATGAACTGTTCCTTTAATAAAGAAAGCGTGTGTAATAACATGCATTTATGATACAAGGATTAAAGTGAAACTTGTATTCGGCTAATTTTTTATTTTTTTACAGTCCAGTAAACTTGTTCAGCATTGATACATATTAAATAGCAATTGAGAAAAAAACGCTATCTAAATCATCAAACGAAACTGATTATTATTTAGATAGTGGTTTTTGTCCCCCGTTTTCTTTTTCTTTTATCAAAATCATCCGGCTGCTACACTCTTCTTTTGTTTTATTTGTATTCCACGTTCTTAGCCTCCGTGACTTCCTCTTTCTCCTCTAGCTCCTCCTCTTCTTCTTCCGCCTCCTCCACCACTTCTTGCCACTGCCACTGCTGCTTGTACGGATGTAATCGTTGATATCTCGTTTCCTGCCTTCGTCACCATCACCACTTGCTGCTGTCACTACTACTATTATTACTATTATTATTACTACTGTTATTTTTATTATTATTATCATTATCATTATCACTATTATTGTTATTACTACTACTACTGCTGCTACTACTATTATTATTAGTAGTAGTAGCACTACTACTACTACTACTACAACTACTACTACTATTATTATTATTACTACTACTACCATTACTACTACTACTATCATTACCACTACTACTAATGCTATCACTACTACTTCTACTACTATTACCACTACTACTTCTGCTACTACTACTATTACTATTACTACTACTACCATTACCACTACTACTACTGCTATCACTACTATTACTATTACTACTACCATTACTACTACTATTATTATTACTACTACTACCATTACTACTACTACTACTGCCATTACAACTACTACTTCTGCTATTACTGCTGCTACTACTACTGCTACCATTACTACTACTACTACTGCCATTACCACTACTACTTCTGCTATTACTGCTACTACTACTACTACTACCATTACTACTACTACTACTGCCATTACCACTACTACTTCTGCTATTACTGCTGCTACTACTACTGCTACTACTACTACAATTCATACTACGTATGAAGCTCCCTAGACAATATATATCGTGCTGCCACACAACACAGAGATAAACGGAGGGCTCGTGCAACTATATCACCTAGTCACAATATACAGACACCGGCAAATCAGTCCCCGCACAGTTCCCATAACGCCGAGCGCCTGGCGGGACAGCTGCTAAAATCATGCCGATTTTAACGTCTTAGATATGACGCACCGGGACTCGAACCCTCGGTCTACGCTTCCCGAGGCGGGCGCTCTACCGATTGAGCTACGAAGTCGTACCCGACAACGTAAGGGCAGACAAGGTGGGTATGATTGCTGTTAATGTTAGATATTGATTACTATAAAAGTCTTTTTTCGACATAATATAGTAAGCGATATAGAGCCTAGAACGGCATATTATCTCAGGCTTTGTCATGGTAATTGATTCGACTAATGATAATAAAAGCCACCCTCTGAACAGAACGTTGATCGATCGCAAATTATTTACTCAAACCCACCATGAATACATTGGCAGGTAATCATTTACACGTCGGGGTGAAACGAGCCAGTTTAAGTAAACTATCTTCCCCATAAAAGTATCGAAGCGTTAGCCTGACCTTGAGGTCACAACGTGTTTGGCTACAAAGTCTCTAATTGGAATATAATCACCGCATTTAATCTTACTTCAACTTGTTTACGTTTTATGACTACTAAATATCTTGTACGATATGTATAATGACTATATATACGTTGAGTCAAAATACTCACAGCAATGACCGCACTGTACTAGCCCACACGATTGGGTTATGGTGTTATTATGAGGGGGCGTGTTGAAATTATTACCTCCAACTCAGCTTTTAATATAATCATCACAGTTTGCGAGCAACAATAAGTGAGTAATTTCCCCTTTTTTCCCCTTCCATCACACAATTATTGTGTGTCCTAGCTAGTATTTATGCGGGGAATGTTGTGATTATTTTAAATACATGCGTACAGTCTACATTCTTGACCCTACCACTTACTTTTATCACTACTTATTACTACTGCCACCATTACTACTACTACTACTACTACTACTACTACTACTACTACTGCCACTACTTACTACTACTACTACTGCTGCTGATACTACTACTACTACTACTACTACTGCCACCATTACTACCACTACTACTACTACTACTGCCACCATTACTACTACTACTACTGCTGCTGCTACTACTACCTACTACTACAACTACTTCTACTACTACTGCCACAACTTACTACTACTACTACTACTACTACTACTGCTGCTGCTGCTGCTACTACTACCTATTACTACAACTACTACTACTACTACTACTGCTGCTGCTGCCGCTACTACTACCACTACTACTCCTACTACTACTACTACTGCTGCTGCTGCTACTACTACCACTACTACCACTACTACTTCTACTGCTACTGCCACTATTACTACTGCCACCATGTGTACAAGTCGTGTAAGTATGATTAAATATATATATACAGACATGGAACTTTGCTCCTGTTGTTCCTGCAAGGTTTAACCCCTTTGACAACCGACATGAATGAAACATGACAATCTTCAAGAATGGCCTATTCTCATACTAGATGAATCCAACTTATTTGGTATAAGAACACCAACATTTTAAAGAATTTAAAGGGTTAACCTACAATTAATGATTTACTCCTCTAGTTATCATGGTGACGTTTTTATACGGTAGTATTGTATATAAAAATAAATTACTTCATTGTAAAGAAAACCGATACAGTATTAAGTGCTGCTTTTGATCTTTTTTCTTCTGTTCGTTTATCTATTGTATGTTTGAGTTTAATTTTCATATATAAATCGTTTCTTTTCATTACACTCTTGTAATCCACACATTTAATTGGCAACATTTTTTTTTCCAAGTGATTTAATTTAAAACAAGATAGCTCTTAGCTGCTTAAAATTTTAAGCTTTTGGCTTGCAAACTTCGTTATCCTTCTTATTAGTCTAAATTTATTAAATGTAGAATATATTATTATACAACTTACCATTTTAGAAATAAGCACCTTTTGCTTGATCCGGAGAGAGAAAATGATCTTTCTGTCCTAGTCGCACAAACTGTCAATGGCTTCTTGATCTAGATACTAGATATAGATAGACCTCCAGCCGTGTTCTTTTGCAATGCAATGGGGGAAACTTAACTTTTTATGTTTATAAATGGTTCAATGAAAACTTGGTCAATCGCCAAAATAATACTAAACACTATAAAGAAACCCTGGCACTTATTTAGACTCAGCCTTTTCAATCCTATTTTTCTAATGAAGAGATTGACGCTATGTAAATCTTATCCACTAAAAAAGCGAGGCCAGATCCACAGAAAAAGCGCTAAGAGTCGAGAAATATTATGGCTATCTATCAATGCAACTAGGCCATAGGATCAATTTGTGTTTTATTTTCTTTTGTGCGTATGGCACAGAAAAATTTATTGCGATTTTTCTATCGGATATTTGGGTCTTTTACGATCGGGTGGTAGTGGGAATGATTGGCCTAGGTGATCTCATTACATGGGGAGAAAGCTAGGTCGGTAGTCTGAAAAGGGAAGAAAGTGAAGGAAGTAAATGAACAGATTTACGTATCAGAGATCGGACTAGAGAGTAAAAGTAGAAAGATAGAGAGACATTGACAGAGAGGAGAACAGAACAGAAGATAGATAGAGAGAGAGAGAGAGAGAGAGAGAGAGGGAGAGAGAGAGAGAGAGGTGAGAAGGGGTGGTGGAAATAGAGCGTGAGAGAGAGAGAGAGAGAGAGAGAGTGAGAGAGAGATGGGGGAGAGAAGGTGGGATAGAGCATGAGAGAGAGAGAGAACGAGATAGATATATAGATTTTTGAAGATAGATAGATCGATAGACAGGCAAAAAGACAGACAGAGAGCGAGAGATAGAGAGATAGATAGATAAATTCGATAGATAGATAGATAGATAGATAGATAGATAGATAGATAGATAGATAGATAGATAGATAGATTGATAGATAGATA
>JAUEKZ010178825.1:0-14001 GCA_031471865.1 Melibe leonina | reverse complement strand
ATCTTTATATCTGTGTGTGTGTGTGTGTGTGTCTCTCTCGCTCTCTCGCTCTCTCTCTCTCTCTCTCTCTCTCTATATATATTTGTGTGTGTCTCTCATATATCTATAAATATATATATATATATATATATATATATATATTTCTCTCTCTCTCTCTCGCTCTTTATATCTGCGTGTGTGTGTGTCTCTCTCTCTCGCTCGCTCTCTCGCTCTCTCTCTCTCTCTCTCTCTCTCTTTATATTTGGGTGTCTGGTTCTCCGTTATCGTTCTATCTCTCTTTCTCTCGTTCTGTCTCTCTCCCACTGTATCATGTACTTCATTATATCTCTTTATCGCTGTTTTACAGTAGTAATGTACGCATAGCATAGTAGTATTTAGATAGTAGACAACTCAGGAAAAAATACATCATCGAGACAAAACCAAATTTATTAATTTCCTTCCTGAATTCTAACAATAGTATTTAGAGCAAGCGGTTTTGAGCTTGAATGAAATTTGAAGAATATCTTAGGTCGTAATAAAAAAAAAAGAAGAAGACCGTTTACTTGTCTACAATAATTTGCTTCCATCTGCGTCACCAACGTCAAACTTCCGGGACAAATTCCCCACGGAGTCACTACAAAACGGTGACGGATTGGCAACGAAACATGAAATGTAATGTCAGCAGTTTAGTTTGGATCGAAGGTTTTTTTGTTGTTTTGTGGTTGTTGTTGTTGTTTTTTGTTGTTGGGTTTTGTTGTTGTTGTTTTTATCGTGGGGGAGGGGGGTGTTATTATTTTGTTCAGCAAATCACCATTGACTTTGTTTGTTACAGACTTGCATTTCAAATTTTGCCTAAGTTTGAGATTGTAGTCGTTGCAAGTTTGGATCATCTGAGGGCGTAGTTGAGTAAATTGTTTAATGAGAACGAAGAAGAATAAGAAGAAAAGGTTGAGGGAGATAGAGAATAATGAATTCTTTTCAAAAACAGTTTTTATTTTTCGATAATCCATTTAGCCAACATAGATCTGCTCATTGTAAAGATTTGATCCTTCTTTTTACCGAATTGTGCATAGTAGTTCTCCATGCATGGAATGCATTGACTATTTTGCCTTTTATATTTTAAACTATATATAATGTAAGGTAGCTTTTTTTTCATTTAAATTGCAAAATGTTTCAAACTTTTAGTACTAACCAAAAAAAAAACTACCTCGCGAAATTGAAATTATAATGGAATAGTATGACAGTGTTGCAGTTGGAATAACATTTTCTCTTCTCTGTGATTGACGTGTCGACAGTTTCAATGAGTATTTCCTGCATTCGTCCATTCGTCCATGGCTTGCTTCGTCTACTTAATGTCTTCGTATTTGGTGTCTGTCTCAAGCTGGAGTATTCACAACATGTGAGATTTGGAGGTGGCGATTACACACAGATGACTATATACTTCTTTGGCGGGATTTTAGAAATATTTCATCGATTTTTTACAAATTCTTATTGTTAGGAGTTGGGTTGGATTTTTTTTCCAAATTTTTCTATTAATCTAGAGCAGAAAAGGTGAAAGATTCAAGTGTCTCTAATTTGACAATTAATATCCGTATTTATCATAATATGAGATCATGTTTGCAAATAATAATAATATTTTAGGCCCAGAGCCTTTAACAGCACTTGTAAACGTTTTGCATAGAAAACGATTTCATAGTTAAACATAATATTGCTTAATTGTTTTAAATCAGGATGGACATTTTCATTCCGGTAATGCTTAATAATGAAATAATTGAAGATGAATTAAGAGAGTTCGAGAATCCGGTTTTAAACCCCAATAACTGTACCGCACAGTAGTGATTGTTTATACTGTCCTTTGTGGGTCATGTGACTTGAAATTATCTGCTTCTACCGATGAGATAACCTATCATGTCCCAATTTATGTCCATTTCAAAGCGTGAAAAAGCAAAAACCAAACATGTTTCCTTTGCGACACAAATTAATTATATAATTAGATATTCTCTACACCTCCTTCCACATGCTCAATCCCCCAAAAGCGTGCGAGGCACAGCACAGGGGTCATTATTTGATCTAAAATAACATGAAATTTGTTAATAACTCTTTTTACCACCTAGCTGTCATTAGCGTCCTATAAAAAAAACCCACAAAACTCACACCGGAAACACACATACACATGTACACACACACGTACAAACACACGCACGCACACACACTGGCTACATGTAGATGTACTCGTACGAGGTGCCTTTTACAGCTCCGTGTTTCCTTCCGCCATTTATTGGAGTATTTGAGTAACGAAACAAAAACAAAAAAAAGAGATTCCCGTTATTAACCCTCTCACAGCGAGGTCTGATTCTAAACCAACTGTAACATGCAAAATGTACGAGTTCTTTTACCTTATTAATCAGATTTCAGTGAACTGACATATGCCAAAAGCCTGAATCTCGGGCTTTTGGCATATGTCAGTTCACAGAAATCTGATTTATCAGGTATTAGAACAGGCAAAATTGAAAAGTTAAGTGTCTTTAGCAGTGAAAGGGCTAAGTCTTAAACATTTTTAAACATCTTTTGTGAAACTATTTGATTTGTTCTCTACATTGACCAAAGTGACCACCGTGTACACACAGTGATGCTACTAGACGTAGCATGAGGTCCTGAGTACGGCAGCACTGCCTTCAAATCAATCTCCAATGGTTCTATCCGTGTAAACATGACATTTTGGCGGTGTTTTACGTATCCATGGTCTTTTGTTGTTTCCACCATTACTGCTAGTCTGTCTGTGTGTCTACAGCTCGTAATGTCCACTTGGTTCTTTAGGTGGTTTGATCTTGTCCGGCCGGTCAAGTTTTGCGTTACAATTTTTTTCTCCTCATTTTTTTTCACGCCATCGTTGGTAGTAGGGAGGGGGCGTGTCAATGTCTGGATGGTCTGATCCCAAGGTTTTTGTTGGGGGTTTTTGTTTTTATCCAATTTCCTTTTTTTTCCCTCAAGCGGTTCATTTTAACCTCCATTTAAATATTTTTTTCAGCTTGACTTGTACTCCAGAGTCAAGCAGAAATGTCGTTATATATTTAGCCGGCGATTTTACTAGATTCTTCGATGAACTTATTCAATTTCTCGGTCTTGAAATGGATTTTTCACTACAATTGACGACGTGGTATAGTGTCAGGGGGAAATAATCCTTATTTCCATTTTTGTCTTTCCCCCAATGAATTGCCGTGGAACATTGATTAAAACAGTGACGTGATTTTGTGGTTGGTATGCTGTCTCTTTGCATACGAAAAATAAGCATTTGTGTCCTTTGATATCACATTTCTTTGAGGAATAATTGGTAATGAGTCCGTAGTTGTTCTACATTTAATTTGAAATATTAATCATTTTTATGCGTACCGCTTGATTTATTTTAAAAGGAGTCATCAATTTGATTAAGATTTTTACACATACCAAATGTCATAAACAAAACTGTCGAATCGTTATTTGTTGTTTATTGAGAGTTTTAGGGCGCTTGAAACTGCTATTATCAATAAAAATTTATGTAGATTTATCCCCATTTTATCAAGATTGAAAGTCAGGTTGAAAAGATGAGAAAAGTGTTCTTATATCCACGAATAGAGCAATGGGCCAATGGGTATTTTGCAATATCCAGGAGCCATTCTTGCGTCCGTCTGTCTGGGAAACTGTTGTGTAACTTCTCAGAATGCTTTCATTCACGTTCGTTTGTTGTGTTATTCAGTCCGGCTATTTACAATCTATGGAGGGATGTCTTCGATCCATACACCGCGTTTAGACAGCATAGAAAGAAAGAGTTCCTTTCATCTTAATGGGAAACAACTTGAGCTTTTGCCCAAGATCAGGAGCACAACGTGATGGAGTGTTTTGACTGCGTTTCTCTGATAATAGGCCACGGGTTCTTTCCATCATTTTGCAGTCTCGTCTTAGAGAACTCATTAAAATTTATTAGCTGTGCTGATGTCTTGATTTGTGTTTGATATCACACACACACAAAGCTATGGGTTTATCATCGCAATATTTTTTCTTTTGTTGTTGTTGTTGTTGCTGCTGTTAGTTTTGATATATGCTCCGTGTATCTTTCATCGATTCTTTCTTTTTCTTTCTCCTCTTAAATGTCTTTCTTTGTACGATTTGTAACGAAAGCCAAATGAACAGATTTTATAACCTTAACTTCAAATAATGTGAACGAGTAAATGTTTAGGAAAAAACTATAATATTTTCGAAATATTCGATTATAAAAAAGTACATATCTTGTGCTTTGTATCTTTAAGTATCAGGTCGTTAAGTAATTCCCAATGAAAAGCGAGCGGTATTATCGGATAAAAAGCTGGCATTACGATCGCCTGTTCAAATATCCTATCGGTATGACGTACATAGCACAGTTCTCCATTTCCCATCAACCACAAAGGAATGTGCTAGAGAAGGGAAAGTTGTGGTGTCTTATGCCAGAACTTAGTGCCGTGAATAATGCACCGACACACGTCACTTCCGCTTCCTTTGCTGCGATCGGCGAGGAGCGTTTACTCTATGGTGGGCCTGGAATCGTTCCCACTCAATTGATCTCCCGCTCAACCCCCCTCTCCCTTGCATACGGGGCCGTTGAAGGTAAACTGCCATGTTATCATAAGTCCACGGTCTCAGGGGGAATGGACTGGTCAAATAACGAGCCTTGATAGACTTATAAGCTTTGGTCTTGTTGACAGTCAGACTGGATATGTATTGAACCTGCTCACATATTTCGGATCAGAAACATCCTACATTCCTTCAATAGACACTGCTGGCTCGAACGCTGTGAAAATTTTTGACACCCTATTGAAAGTTGTAGGCACTGGGTACCATAATATATTTGCAGATAGATGGTATACAACAAGAGTGCTTGTTGATTATCTGCTTGCAAAGGGTTTCAATTTTACTGGCACGTTACAAGTAAACAGGATAGCATTTCTGATCGCCATTCGTCAACTTAGTTTTATATAATATACATGCAACGTAAAAATTGGATCTCGCAGGACAACACAACCATGTGCACGGCATGGAAAGAAAAAAAATCAAATAAAAGCCTGTTATAATAGTTTCAACTAAAACTGACACCACCAATATAACACGAAAAGGAAAAGCAAAGCCCCACGTAACTGACGAGTATAATATGAACAAGAAGGGGTGTGACCGAGCAGATCAGTTAATCGGGTATTACAGTACACACACACACACACACGCCACAGTACCAAATGGTGGGGAACGATTTTTCACTGGTCCATGGGGGTTCTAGATATGTGCAAATGCCTTCATCCTTTTTTTCCCTGACCCGTGCTGAAGGAGAAAAAGCAATACCATACAAATCGTTCAAACTCTTACTGGTAGAGGAATTTTCTTTGTGCACTAGCCAGCTGACCCCTCTGCAAAGGCACAATATATTATAGGTATAGCATCTGTAGGTCGCCCAAGGACTACTGCTGTTGAAAGGCTTGAAGGAAATAAACATCTTTTGTCTTATACCCCGAAAGACAGGAGGTGTCAAGTTTGTAGCACTCCACACAAAAAGATTACGGACAAATTACTTCTGCGAAGGTTGTGAGTCCATTCCGTACCTCCATCCTAAGGAGTGTTTCAAAAAGTGGCACTGGCCCGATTACAACCCCAATAACAAGCCGTAATGAGAGAAATCGTGTAAATAGTGTCAATAGTGTAAATATATAAACTTGTTTCTCATATTAAGGTGTGTGTCCACTGGTAGGTTTTAGGAATAGAAAAAAACGGAATGAAGCCTTGCCCATTCCGAAATCGCACCAATTGAAACACCCAAGCCTTTTCCATTCCATTTTTCTATTCCTAAAACCTACCAGTGGACACACACCTTTACACTGTTATTGATAATTGACACCCATCATTGAATTTCCAATTTTTCCCGTGACCTGCCGCGGACCACTTGCATTCACATATTTGTCTACAACTCTTCTTAATGTTAATATTATCCCATGAACTTTTATGTGCTATTTCATTATGAATTTACCTTCACATTCAAATCAACTATGGTGTCATGCAATGGCATTTTGCGCCACCTGTGCAGGTAAGAACAATAGAGTTGTTGTTTTTTCAGTCACTAAAAAAAAACAATCCCGACATTCCCTTCTTCTCCTGATTGCTACACTCTACCATTCTACTATTACTATGATGCAAATGAAAGGTTATTCAATTATTTTTATTTTCATATATAGTTTATCATCTATCTTTTGAAAAGTAAGAGCATTATTGGACATTTTCTAGAGTCACATAGAGTACCTCTGGAGCTCTCCAAAAAATATTACCGAAAACCCATGGAAAAAAGGGCCAACTGAAAGAGTTATGATCAAGGGACAACAAATGAAATGAAGGAAAACCTCTTTCTCAATTTATCAATCGAATGAATACACAGTTATAGTCTGTTTCATTTCTGAAATCCAATAATATGCTTTTCAGGACAGGAGATGGGAAACAGTTTACAGAAGCCCGCCTTCATCGTAAAAGGAGTCAGACACTAGTAATAACAATAAATATAGACATTGTAGCTAGGAAACTTCATGTCTCTAATTTTTGACAAAAATGATCCTGTATAGCTAATCTTAGTAAGCATTATAGCTTTTCTTTGTTTGTTTGATGTTGTTGTTTTTTGGGGTTTTTTGTTTGTTTTGTTGGTTTTTTGCGGGGGTTTTTTTTGTTGTTGTTGCTTTGTTTTGTTTAATATTTTGTGTTTTAAATGGAAAGTAAGACAGGGAATGAGGTGGGGGCGGGGGGGGGGGGTGGAGACCGACTCATACGACGTTTGTGTCCCATATGTAATCTCATTATGCATGTTTTAAAAAATAAACATGATGGGGAAAAGTTTTCAGCAATGATTATATTTTTGGCAAATGGCAATACCAAAAAAAAAATTGGCAATAACGCGTCTATCCACGGTACTCTAACCTGCTAAATATTTATATGTTATCGTACCCTTGTTGGTTTTTTTTAATGTATAATCTCCCTGCCCTTATGGCCTTGTGTCACCAGCTGCCAACCATTTTATAGTATACCCTTGTTGCCTCTCTGCATATCCCTAGGGCGCCACCCCACTCCAATTACAACCTCCTTGTATCTTAAAAATATATCTCGGGGGTCGGTTGTGGGTCGCCTCCCCTTGTACTCTTACACTAGACTACAATATGGCAATTCGGGTCGGGCTAAACTAGACTCGAGTCCACGGTCCGGTCCAAATGATCACAAACGACTGCATCAATCTCTGGAGTTGAAAAAACAGCAGAAGCAGTTTCGTTTCGTTTCGTTTCGTTTCATAACATGTCAAAGGTGGTAGCAAGGTCACTGGCTCTGAAAACTTGTAGCGCTTAAGTGTCTTGATTTTATAGCAGTCAATAGTCAATCAGAGCGGTGGTTCTGTGATCTGACTACCAATGAAGTCAAAGTGTTAGTCCCCCCCCCCCCCTCTCTCTCTCTCTCACTATCTCTCTCTCTCTCTCTCTCTCCCTCCCTCTCTCTTTCTTCCCCTTCTATCTATCTTTATTTCTATATGTCTATTCATCAATTATCCCCATCTTATCTTCACTTGTAATCCTTCCTCTTTATCTATTTACTTCTTCCTCTCTCTCTCAGTCTCTCTCTTGCTATCCAATCTGTAACCGGTACTTATGACTTAATTTCGACCTAAATCGGGTCTAGCAGAGTTGAGTTAAAATACCACGAGTACATCAAAAGCCTGATTACATTCTGTTCCTTCCCGAATTCCGTACTCGTTCCGCACTGCAAATATTTTGGCCCTCGATCGCTCGTGTCACCGCTCAGTTCGCAATTGGTCTGGACATCGAGTGAATTGTTTTTGGGAGGGCAATGTTTTGAAGAGCTCCACATAACACATAGTGATTGTACAGGATCATAATATCGCCAATTGGGAATGCACGGAATTCGGCTTGTGGCCATGACATGTAATGTTTATTACGTGTCATGGCATTATAAACAAATAAATTATTTCTCCCTAAACCCTCCCTACTTTACACGCTTTCTCTCTCTCTCTCTCTCTCTCCCTCTCTCTCCCTCTCTCTCTCTCTATCTATCTATCTATCTATCTATCTCTCTCTCTCTACTCCTTAGACTCACTCTCTAAATGCATCTGTCAAATATCTCACTCCCTGTCCCTTCTATCCATACCTACCCCCACCCTCTCTCTCTCTCTCTCTCTCTCTCTCTCTCTCTCTCTCTATCTATATATCTATCTATCTCTATCTCTCTATCTATATATATATATATCTCTCTCTACTCCTTAGACTCACTCTCTAAATACGTCTGTCAAATATCTCACTCCCTGTCCCGTCTATTCCTACCTACCCCCCCCCACTCTCTCTCTCTCTCTCTCTCTCTCTCTCTCGCTATCTATATCTCTCTATCTATATATCTCTCTTTTCCATCTACTTGGTTTTCTTTCTTCTCTCTCCCTCCACGTAAACATGAAACTGAATGTTGAAAGATGAATCTGCCTTCAATAATGATAAATGAGAAATTAACAACTTGAAGCCAGCAGGTGGTCTCGATCGCTAGCAAGCGATGTAAACGATGTAAGATCCACGATGTATGGTTAGCTTTCTTGCTATCGATGTTTAAAATATAACTCCCACGTAATCTCTCCATACATTTCTGTAGTAAACGAACGGAAAATATTCCCAAATAAAGCTACTTAAAAGTATGTACTCGTAATCTGCCAGAAATTATATTCACCTCACAGATTTTAGCTTTTTACAACGCAAACAATCTGGCATGGTTTGAACTCATGTCAGGAATGAATGTGAAGCTGAACAAGATCTATCTATGCCGTGCTTTGCCCGATCAACAAGCTGGCTTGTTTGCTCAAACTGTGTTTGTAATTGAGTTAGTGTGTTCCCAACTTGGCGGATGTTCTTGTCCTGACTGTGCTAAATTAGACAAATTGAGCAGAAATACGTCAGTCGTTGCGGCAAGGATTTGGTTAACTGATCCTAAGGCATCCCACAACTGAGCTAAAGGATAGCGAGCCTTGCCCAACAGAAATATATGTAGGAAAAAGTGAAATGTTTCTAAAGATAGCCACAGTGACAGTAGAAAATATGTTTGTACGAAAACGTATGGTGTGTTATCTAGTAGTTGTTGTTTTGTTAATTCGTTGTCATTTTCGAGTTATTTACCTTACATTGTCATGGCTTGTTTTAGCTTGATTGAGTAGAACAAGGAAATTATTTTTGAAACGTGTACACGATAAAGACACCGGCACCTTTGAATGGAGAGATGGATGGATCGAAATGAAAAAAGCTGTGTGAATTAAGATTTCTTAACTGCCGCAACTTGCTTTCGACTTCTCTCTTTCTTTCTCTCTCTCTCTCTCTCTCTCTCCCTCTCTCTCTCTCTCTCTCTCTTTCTCTGTATCTTTCTTCCTCATCCCTCTCTCTCTATCCCTCTCTCTTTCTTTATCTCTCTCTCTATCTCTCTCCTCTTCTCTCTCTCTCTCTCTCTTTCTCTCTCTATCTCTCTCCTCTTCCCTCTCTCTCTATCCCTTTCTCTTTCTTTATCTCTCTCTCTATCTCTCTCCTCTTCCCTCTCTCTCTTTCTCTGTATCTCTCTTCGTCTCTCTCTCTCTCTCTCTCTCTCTCTCTCTCTCTCTCTCTTTCTGTGTGTGTGTCTGTGCGTGTATACAAGTATTCGAACTGAATATTGATTTAATGGAAGTATAAAAAACAACTCAAGAACTTGAATTAAAAATTATGACCTGGGCGTATTGCACATTGATAACCTCTGTGTCTTGTGCATAAAATTAGCCTATGTGTACAGTGGCAGGTCTTGGGTTTGAATCTTTTTCCTGTGACTGTTCCACCTCCATGTTTTACATCTTTGTTTGGATTTCTTTCCTATGGCCACTGCCCAGACCTATTATATCTTGCGAATGTTCAGTTTATCCATGGCATTCTCCTTGCTTTATTATCTTCCTTTTCATCATCCACCATACGTTGGAATGAATAACAACTGCATGTAATTCTTAATTAAGACTGAGTGTCGGGTAAAAATGCCCTCCCACCTTTAGAAGAGGTCATGTCTTGTTGTCAATATATTTTAGGCACGACTTGGAATAAGGACAATTTGAACTGCATACCTTGCTGACGTAACACATTATTATTGTTATCAAGGTTTTCGTGTTTGTTGACGAAATCTGAAAGCAACTGTTAAATGGAACAGGGTGCTTAATGGACAAACAATGGCACGAATGAAGTAGCTCGGTAGAACAATTTGAGGGCCGTGATTGTCTCCCTTATTGCCTCCAATGACAGCGATCTCGAGTCATTAGCCTCCCTTCTTGACATAACAAGCAGCTTCTTGAAACAGCTTTACCCCACGATAAAAAAAAGTCACTATACCTTATGTCACTTATAGTTGTTCACTTCTATCATTTTATTCACTAATACAATCAATGTGGAAACTAATTTGTGCTTTAGTCGTTTGTTTAGTTTTCTTTTAACTGATAATGAATCACTGAGTAATCTGTTCAATTTCTGACAAAAGGCGAGGCCAAAATGGGTTTTTTTCTCCTCATGTGAAACTTCTTGCAAGTAAAACCAAAGTATTCAAGGGGGCTAATTGCCCTAATCAACTTCTGCTTCAAACAATCGGAATACCTAGCAAATTAGCTACAGCAATTCCCAAAGTAATTGAAATGGCTACAGGGATGGTAAGATTGTTAATAAGCACCGCGGTAGACACACTAGAAAATAAAGTAGAAATTGGCTTGAGTGTTGCCAATTGTTTTCTTTTTTTTTCGTTTATTATTTGTCTTCCTTCCGCATAATTTCAAGTATTTCTACCAAATTACTATTCCAAATTAGTCCTACGTAAATATATCTTTTTCTTTCGTCCCTTTTCCTGTTTAATTTATTATATTTTTGACTTTTCATACATCACGATTGATATTATGTATGTTTGATAAATGACATCTCAGCTGTATCTGCTTTCGTGATTGTATAAGATTAGATAATAGACTCTTTTACCTTTCAGTCAGAAGTTGTTGTTTTAACATACGTACTACTGAAATTCTGCATCTAGCGCACAAGACACACCACTATTGCCCATTGTATCATGGCAACCCTCGTATGATGTCATGGGTTTCCAACACCCACGGGGTCCTTTCTATCCCAGACTAGTTGTGCTGGAAATTGACCCGCAATTGTTTGTCCAACGACCTTGCTGTCAGGAGTGGTTCCCCCTGTTTGTGAAGGTTGTCATGCAGCCACCTTTGCTGTGTGGCCACGGGAGAGATACCCGTCTGATTGCAGTTTTCCCTCGAGACCGAAATCTAATGACGCCCGGGCCCTGTTCCGCGACTCCTTCCTTCCTGTCTTTTGTTCCTGGTCTTCAATACAATCTGATAATGTGTGGGAGAGTCTTCTTTTTGTTCCCATTCTGCCGTCCTTGAAAAGCATAAAAGCTCGAAAGTTTCATCGTTTGAAGTACGACGAGTTTTGCTTGACGATGAGAACTAAAAAATATTAAATAAGAAAAATTTTTAATCGGACAAACAATTTTTATTCCTTCAAAGCTTCAACTTTTGGACTTGCCTAAACGTGCCTAAACGTGCCTAAACGTGCATAAATTATATTCTAGAGTTAATCTCTCTTTTAGTTAATAAGTTCTCCTTCTTGGTGCAAAGTCCTTTAACGTTGGGGCCCTTTGAGCCTGTGTTTATTCCAGATTTCTGTGGCATGAAGCAAACAAGTGGCATCCTCTCTTTGGCTGGCTTTAAAAAGAAATGTCACATAACACTTGGACCTTGGACCAGCTTTATAAAAACCTTACTGCAAAACTTTTGCGATTTTGGCTCTGCCATTTACGGTTCCATCACAACCTCCCAGGCTATATATCACGTCGTGTTCTTATCCTCTGTTCTCAAATTTTAGAGCGCGCAAAGCGTATGTATAGTCTTTTAAATCGTGTTATCGTCTTACTTATCTTTTGTGTACTTATATTATGACCTAAGGCTCAAAAAAAGAGCCTAAAAAGTCGTAACAAGCAAACACAAAAAATAGTGTGCCTGCCAAAAGGCCCTAAAACACCTTGAGTTGCCCACCTCCTAGAGAACCACTCGTCTCGAGTCTATGAATAGATCACAGCACGGCTCAGGGCTGTATCTGGGCATCAAGATGATCGAACTGGGGGCAACTCGTTTTCTCGAGCCTCCTTGAGAAGAACCAACCTCGTTGACGTGCCGAGGTAAACCGAGAACCACGGATACTCTTGTCAAGAAGAGAGGACCGTGTGACCCCAAAGTCATTGGTTTATTTATAGATCGAACCTTTCTTGAATGGGGCGGAATCGATACCGGGTATTCTAGACGCGTATTTCATTTCTCTGAAAGAGTGTGGCATGTTGGTTCTGTGAACTGGTGGAAATGGCATGGTAAACTACAGATAGTATTTCGAGCTCATTCTTTGTACGTGGAATGATGATATGCGAAAGCTATTCAATGTGAAAATGAAGCGATATGCCATAACCTTTTACCGAGAGATCCCTTTCCTCTCATAACTAAAAGCTATGTAAAGTGTCAAATTCTATCAAGCCTTATCAGTTACTGTCCAGTACTAAAAGACTTAAATAGAAATGAATAGAGGGAGGAGGAAAATGGGAAGAGAGAGCGTGTGCAATTGTGTGCGAGAGAGAGGGGGAGAGACGGGAGAGAGAGGGGGAGAGAGGGAGAGAGAGGGAGAGAGAGAGAGAACCAGAAAGAGATCTCACTCACATACCGTTGGTTAATCCCAGACAAGTCATGTTTTATGGAGCAGGGTCGTAAAGGGGTAAATGCGAAGGGGAATAACTTCTGTCACTCACTCAATGTGTGATGCTGTTCCGCAGTGGTGATTTTAACCCTTTCACTGCGATCTCTGATTCAAACCCAACTGAATTATATGCACAATCTTCAAAACGTGATTGTTCTTATACCAGATAAATTAGATCTCAGTGAACTGACATATGCCCTGAATACTGAATACAGGATTTTTGCATAATTTGTCAGTCCACTGAAATCTGATTTATCTGGTATAAGAACAGGCAAGTTTTGAGAATTTTTGTGGCTTTAGTAGTGAAAGGGTTAATCGCATTGCAATGCATCACAAAATGATACAACTTCACAGGTACTTGCTAAATCGTGCGTTTTCATAATCACAAACTGATAATGGCCTGTATTCATTGAGAGAAAATACTCACAAAAATTACTGAACTGTATTAACACACACAATTATGTGTTATGCTGTTACTGTGATGGGGGGGGGGGGGGAGGTGAACACTACTCACTTGTTTGCGGGCATGTCGTCGTTATTACGCCAGACGCATACAGTCTATTGACTGGCGCCGGAACTCAATTCGCAGAACCACCGCCTCGGGACCGGTCACCCCGTTCATACCAAAATCAGCATTTTAGCAGATAGACGATAGGCGTTATGGCAACAGTGCTAAGGTTGCTAAGGCAGGCTGGTCCGTTTTCAGAAATTAGGTGAGATATTCGAGTGAGCTCACCGCTTGCTCTGGGGGGTATCGCTTCAACTCATCTAGAAAGCTCCCCCCGCCTTTGAGTTTAAGACCCAAATGTGTTTTTAAAAGGATACAAACAGGATTAAACAAGACACAGACAAACTCAAACTGAAAATGAAAGCGTTTACCAGGATCGGACATTCTCCACCCCAGGATCCATCCAAAACGAAACATTTAAATTGCATCCAGAATATCTTGGGGTAGTATTCCGTATATTTCTGTCACTAACATTCAATAATCAGTGTTCCATAATATACATACAGCAATGTTTGGGCGCTTATATGACCATAGCAGCTGCAAGTGCCCTGAAACTCTCAACAAATAAACAAACCACAACAGCAATGTTCCATTTGTCAATGGATTCGAACATTTCTTTCCTAGTCCAATCACGGCACATAAATCCTCTGCAGTTTGGATACCCGGTGTGCGTACCCTGTGTCTCGGATG
>JAUEKZ010178814.1:0-14004 GCA_031471865.1 Melibe leonina | reverse complement strand
TTGCTAGGAAGCACTGGAAAAAGTAAGATGACAGGTAAAGCAAAAGAGAAGATACAGAAGAAGCGACCACCAGAGGCATTCGCCATCTTAACTAGTCTTAAGCCATACACAAGTATGTAAAATTTTAAATATTTTACAATCAGCTTAAACATTTGTAGTGTAATAATAATAAGAACAACAATAGTAAAAAGTGGACGTATTGCACTAGGCCTATATATATATATATCTTTTTTATTTCATACCCCCGCACCAACCAGTACAAGAAGACAGATAAAGTCAATATAAAAAAATATATATAGATCTAGGCCTAGCGCATTACATCTACTGAACAGTGATCTGCAGCAATCCATAAAAATTAATTTTGTTTGTTTTGTTTATAAAAAGGTTTCAGGGCGTTTTCTTTCAACAACTACTATCAGTATACAGAGGTTGGTAAGATAATTGTGTGATATAGTGATAGATTAGTTAAAAGTAAGAATAACCAGACTTTGACCCTGCCAGGGAATTTCAGAAATGATTATATTATTATTATTATAAGGGAAAAACAACATCTAAATAAAATGGCAAAGATGATTTAATTTACATTGAAAAAAAACCCCATCTCTGTTAATCATGGAGAGCAGTACAGACGTTTGAAAAAGGTACCTACAACATACAGTATCCCCCTACCTCATCTTACATACTCTAACTTTATTACACGCACACACATGAAGCTGAGAATGTAGTTCAGATAACGATGTAATAATTAGATACACATTACAAGGAGCACAAAGTTTGAAATAGTCCAATAATAATCTATATCCTTGTTTTTACTGTCTTTATCCAAACGCATTGACCAATCTTTCTCACTTTTTAATATTTAACCACCTATTCCTTGTCCGAATCTCTCTGTGTAGAAATTAGAAAGCACAAGGAATACGAGTTACTTTGTATCCATCATATGCTCACCTAAGGACTGGGCTTCACTTCCAACTATAAGTTATTTTTAGCCTGCTGTTGATAACAATGCAAATGTGTTGTTGATGTTAAAGCCATCAACAGTCACAATTTCTTCTTCGTTTTCCTCACGATCTGAGCTTGATTGCACTTTTTCATTATTGTCACTAACAGCAGTCTCAGTGTCAGACTTTCTCCTCTTTTTCTTTCCTTTTTTCTTTTTGCGGCGTTTCTTCACATCCAGTCCCAGATCTCCAAAGCAGTTTTGAGGCAGAGAATTCAAAATAATCGATTTGAATTGAAGAAACAAATTATGCATATCAGAACCTGTGAATAACATCGCCTCTATGAACAGTTGCGGTGTTGACCGTGTTATGAGATCGACAAAAAAATTATACAAGAAAGTTCCATTAAAAACGTCGGCTGGTTTAATATTTGGCAGAGGGAATCTTAATATCTTATTCAAGTTTGAAACTTCATACATGCAACATTGCAATTGCACGAACGAATGGGATATTTCAATATTGAAAGGGTTTTTTAAGCCAAAGTTTGGCTTTGTTAAGTGGTACTTACTTAAATTGTCTAGCGTTTTACGGAACTTCTCGCAGGATCTGCTCTTTCTACACTGCAGTTTCATATCAATTTGTTCTTTATCTTTGCTCAACAATTTTCTTTTTCCGGCACTCTTGTTTTGCCTACCTGCATTTTGCATATGGATAAGAATTGAGCCTAAAATAGCACAGTCAAGATGGTTCTCTGTGATTTGAGGATTGGCGTTCTTGACCCACAGTGAGAGGCATTGAGCATAAAGTGCACAGTCAGATGAAAAAGCATTCACTAAAGAGTCACCAGCCCCTAACGCTGCTAACAGAATTGACAACCTCTTTTGCTCCCCAAGGTCTCCAATAGCAGACAACGTTGGCAAAGGCTCATTCTCAATCGACATGACAGGTTCAGTATACCTCTTTTTAAGTGATTGCCTGTGCCGTTCATATTCTTCAATCCGAGTTTGCTTTAAGATTGAAGGCGGTATACGCTGAGGTGTGGACTCCTGCACACCTTGTGTCTCCTGAATCACTTCATCAGTATTGTCCATTTCATCTCCTTCATCACAGTCTTTACAAGATTCTTTATTTGAGTTTGATTCTTCCTCAGAATTTGTATTAACTTTCTGAATCACTTCATCATTGTTGCTCATCTTATCTTCTTCATTTTCCTTACAAAATTCTTCATCCAAGTTTGATGCGAGGATTCCCGTGTCACTATTTGATACAGCTTTCATTGCATCTTCATCTTCACTTGAATTTGCATTTGAGTTTGAGGACTGTTGCTCAATATTTGTCTCTCCATCACAAGGAGAGACACATTTCACTGATGGGTTGTCGTTTTCATTATTTTCCTCCAACTCCCTTTTACGAACAAACTTTTCATAATCTTCTCTTTGTTTTTTGGCTTTTGAAAGCTCAAATGAATAATCAAAGAAGTTCTTCTCCATGTGACGTTTCTTGCTGGGAGGATCACTTTGCATGAGTATCCCATATATAACTTTCCGCACAGAGTCACAACACTGATATACAGTTTGAGACGACAAATGTTCTAATTGACACTGGAAAATAATCCGATGCAGGACAGCAGCATTCAAGGTCGCAGGAGTTATCTCTCCTTTGCAGACAGACAACAGAAACCAGTCAGGAAATGCTGTCCCGTTAAAACCACAAAACTCTTTGTTGGCAATGGGTTTGAAACTTTCCTCTTCACCGAAAAAAAAATTCATCAGATCGCATCCCTCAAAGTTCATGATGTCATAGTACCCTATCACTGACTTCAGAAACCGTTTCTTTGACTCCACAAAGGGCAAAATGGTTTCCAAAATGTCTTCCACATCCACAGAATTCATTTCAAGCCAATGGATAAGTTTGACCACTTTTGACAGTTTGTTGGGAATATTGATTTTCTTGCAGACTTTCGGCACTTGAACTCTTGCATAGACATTGTTAACAGAATTTGGTGAAACATAGTCATTTCCAAGTAAAGTTGCAAATACTGGGAGGACTGAACAGCTCAAGCCTTTGAAAGAATTTACGAAATCTTCAACTTGATACTTCCGGCAAAACAGAAATGGGGAGGATTTCGAACCATCCTCATTTACTTTGTATAGAGGGTTGAAATCAATATAATCTAGAGGTAGAAATCCATACATCAAATCAAAAATGTAAAAATCACTATCATTACTTATAACTGGACATTTCATTTTATTCGCTAGTTTAGCAATCTCATTATCAGCTTCAAACTGACATGTCGCGTGTGGGATACCCAGCTCATCTAGAGTTTGTATAAAGGTGTCATGGGCCAACAGAGTAGTCATGCGACATCTCCCAAATAAAGAAGCTTTCTTGGCTTTCTGAATCTGTTTTATTGCTCTTTTAAGGCTGTTTTGCAGTTTTTTATCATCTGTTGTGTAACCTCCATCTAAAACTATATATGGTTTTATATTACATTTCAACATGCACTTAAGATTTAACACAATCTTTTGTCGATATATATCATAGTCTCCCCCAAAAATACTTTCAATATCATAGGCACAATAGAGGTAATGAAAGAAATTATTTCCATCAATGATAACAGAAGTATCTTTCAGGTCATGCTTGTGAAGCAAGTGAGGATTCCTGTCAATGAAACCAGTCAAGCCCAAGATGCCCATCCTGAATGTAAGTGCTGTATGTAATCTGTTTGAGGAGAAAAAGAATGAAATTAAATTTTGGATTTCAATGTAGTGGCAAACATGTTGGAAATTTAATTGCTACCTTTAAACCTCGTTGTACCACCATTCTCGCCTATTGCCAACATCTATTCAAGAAAATTTATGACTTACATGAAATACTTCTTGTTATACTATCATTTTTGTTATACCGTCATCTTAGTGTTTTCCCCACACCTGGCGGTATAACGAGATTTAAGTATAGAATATCATTATGATTTGTATTTTCCTTTGGTAATTTTGTTTTCATGTGCTCTTTATGCGGAGCCTGCTTGTCCATCTGTCAAGTTTTATAAGCTACACAGTATGACTGAGTTAAAACAAATCTACAAAGGGCATTTTTTTCAAGTTAAGAACATTAACTCACTGAACCCAGTGCCGAACATATTCTGTCGTCACACTTTGCGGTTGTCTGGTGAGGATAATAGTGCAAATTTTCGTGCACCTAATGTGCTTTAGTGACAAATAGTATAAAAACACTTCTGCTAGAGGCATTTCCATTGCTATTCACAATTATCCCTCAATTAAGCCAAGACGAGGTTTAGAATATGTATGGAATTTATTTGAAAATGGTGTATGAATTCTACATGACCCAAACTACTGAGGCTTGGATGATATCTGGTGACCAAATGGCCAGGATTCAATGAGTGGTAAAACGGAAAAACTTGGTCTTTATCAGACTATTTTGCTGCATTTTAATTTTAATCATAAATGAGTTAACCCCCACTTATTCTACACAATGTGATTATTCCCACCCAGTTGCCAATAAGAATCTGAATCTTATTCTCACCCAGATGACTACATTTAGCCTAAGAAAAGAGAGTTATCATTAGACAAGCAGTGATGTGAGGAGCCTCTCTCTCACTCGTCTGCTTGCCACTTGCGTGCAGACCACATAAGTTATTAGTAGACTACATGACGGGGACTGACTTTTGCTTGTAGAGTGTGGAGGGGTGGAAGCGGTTTGACTTTGTTCACATTAGAAAATGCTACACACTGATTAATCTCCTCAGTGCACACATCCAGCGTAGTCTTGAATGATGTACCAACCACTTTATCTCAATAAATAATGGCGTTTGCTCTATTTTCCCAGGAAAAATCGTAAGGGGTTGTATGGATTTTATAAGGACAGGAGAACATTTTTTTCAATAAAATTTTGTCAACATTTTTTCTGAAACAAAACTGTCTTATCTTTATCAAAATCCAGGAAACTGGTTTCAGATTGAAATTCAAGCGCCAATACCAATGATAATAAAACGTTGGGCCAGAGACTTAAGACTTAATTTCAGCTACTCAGGCGTTGTAATGAGCCAGCATGATGACTTTGAGTCAACCACACAAAGAATGTTGACTGTAGAAGAGTCAATTTTTTTAGCAGAGGTAATATGGATTTTCTCAACTGAATCTCTGGTACCAACATTTCTATTTATTAAATTTATTGACGCAAAATGATATTAGAATAGATTGAAAATATCGATATCTATTGAGTAAAAAAATACTTGTTTCAGACCGTTCTTAAGCTAAAATCAGCTAAAAAATAATTGTGTAACAAACAGTAACAGATGCAAGCAGCACATCAGGAAAATGGATGCCAACATTTTTTATCAGTCAAAGAAAATCGCGATATAGTAATTCAGTTCCCTAAACTAGTTACCTCCCTGAGTTTGCATGGAATTGTCTACTTTACAATGGTGAGCATAAGAAACTTTCTTATTCATAAGTATAAGTGGGTGAGAATAACAACAGCTTATTCTGCACATTGAAGACATTGAACTGTCTGTCTAAACTAGAAGGAAACTTACGGATTAAAATATATTTATTAAAAAGGAGATTGTATAAAACTGGACATCCTGTAGACGACAAAATAGGTCTGGTATGATGACAATAATATTGGAATGACAGTCGTTGACACAGAAACAACAATATGGGGATGCAGTGTGGGTGGTGTTAGCAAAAAAGAAAGTAAGCAAGAAATGGGAATAATAAACTAATAGTTCAAGCAGTTTACAAGTTGTTCAGATCGTTGAGTTCAATACCAACTTTCTGTTACTTTGTTGGTTGTCTAAACAATCACTTAAATCTTTTATAATAGAAAATGACTATGTATTTATCTAAAATCTATCAAAGGAAAATTCACTGAATTTTTTGCAAAAAATTTATGAGGATTTAGACGTCTAGCTTTCATTGAATTGTTGATATCGATATTTAAAAGTAAATGAGTCAGTTGCTAAAAATAGCTACTTCACTGTGTTTCTTCATCTCAACAAGCTCCGCATTCTACATCAGGAAATAAGATGAAGTTTCAAATAAAATTTCTTCTTTACTTTGTCACCTCTGTTGCCATAGGTAAGCTTTCAGATATTAAATTTCAAACGATATTGCAATTGATGCATTTATTTTGATAGTTAAAGAGAGAGAGATAGACGTCTAGCAGTTGTGGTCGGTTTCGGTAGGTTGATATGTGCTTCTTCATGCTGGCAAAACTGCCAACCCAAAACGCTGCCCATTAGATAGGTCTTGACATGACTATTAAACTTTTCGTCTAAATTCCAACACAGAACCCCAACTTCCAAATCCCCCAATCTTAAACCATCTCCCAAAGTGTTTGGACATTGATTTTTTCTCTCTCTCATGTAATATTATATTGACACTGCTGTATTGGAAGGAAGTTAGGCTGTCCTGGGTTTTCTTTAATTCGCCAATCTAGGGTTAGACCATTCAAAGTCCGGTTAAGAAAGACCAGACACTTGTTAACCTTCCCTATGGTTAAACTCTCTCCTGCAATTAAATTTACAAGATTATAGGTGTATCACAGTAAGAGTTGTAAAAACGAGTAACTGATGGTGTTGCAGGCATTAGTCAGCAGTCCAAAGACCGGACCCTGCTCAAATCTTTACTCTATCTAGCCCTCTCATTCTCCCTGTGTCTGAGTTGTGAGCATAAATTAAAGAGATCAGGCTGTTTGTTTACCTTGTTGAGGGAAGTCTACATACCCAGTATACTTACTATGTTTGTAGAAACGCCAATATCAAAGATCAATTGGTGATAGTTCAAATACCTGATTTAAATTTTCCTTAAATTGTTCTAGATTATTTATTAACAGACTGTGCCTTTCTTTTCAGTTTCTGCAAATGATTTTTATTGCTCTGCTACATCAGAGGAAGTTGTGATAGAAGGAGAGACTGAAGGAAGAATCATCACAAAGACTGAGGGACAGAGGTACTATTCCGACAATACCGAATGTACGTGGATCATTCAAGCAGGCCCAAATAAAAGAATCCAATTAACAGTGGAGGCTTCCGATCTTCAGTGGAAACCACCAAACTCTCTATGCGCTGCCTACGACCATGTTGAAATCAGTGACAGTATGTGTATCCATTTTTTTTTCTTTTATATAAATCCTCAGAAAACTATATAAAGGTCTGAAAATAAAAGTGGCCATGAGCAGACCTATGCTAGCTGTACCATTATTCTTCTGCCACTTCCTAATGAAATATAGATTTTCTCCCCTCCATTCCGCTTTAACTCTTTAGTTAAAAGTTTAACTATTATATTTTCTTTTTTTTTAGAGAATGAGACGCTGATTTCATGGTGTGGGAAGGACTTTCCCACTCAAATTGTAAGCAAAGGCAATTGGCTGAAAATAGTTTTCAAAACAGATGCTACTAATCCAAGGGGATACGTCTTTGAAGGCGCCAAGGTCAAATTCACAACATTTGGTAAATATGGTATTATTCCTTATGTTCACTGGACATTGTTATGTGGTTTTACTCAAGTTTGAATAAGATAAGATTTACAAAACTTGAGGAAAGACTGTGTATGTGTGACAAGGGAAACCTTCCCCAAGATTTTGCTGGGGAAGCAGTATTGTTTGTTTTTCCTATTGTCGCTTACCTTTGTGTGCTAGTGTTTGTGTCTGTGCATGTGTATGTGTGCAAGAGTATATGTGTCATAATATCTAACTGTGTGTACGATGTCTTGTCAATAGCTGAACTCATTTTTGGTTGTGTATTTTAGTCTTTTACACCAAAGTGAACCATAAGTTCCTGATGTAGAGAACCAAAATTGACACTTGGCAAGTAATTTTGATTATTTGCAGCACTAAAACTCAACAATAAAAGAATTTAAATCTTTTTTCAAGCAATTGTATTCATAGAAATAATCAAATAAATCTTTAACTGATAGACGCAAAGCTTGCTCACATTCTTTAGGCTTCCAGCTTTATCTATACTTTCCTTGTGTGAAAAGTCAATGGGGAACAACTGGGTGTTGATAGAGACTGGCTGCAATCCAAGTTTAAATTTTGTTGAAACAATTGTTTTCTTTGATAAAATCACCATGTCGTTTCATCAAACTCATAATACACATCAACCAACTTCAAATCAATTGTAAAGGCCATGCAAAATATTTTGAGGATTGTTTGAGTGGGTCAAGAACTTTGGTGTTGCTAAAAATCAGATTTGCCAAATATATAGAAATGGCATGTCAGCACCTTATCCTGGGTTGTTCAGAAATATTTGTGTTCATTCACTTGCCTTGTTTACCATTCATAAATCATCAAGTGAGTGTGAATTTCAGATAACTTCTCCTGTCCCCCAAATTGGCAAAACTTCAACGATTCCTGCTACACCATCACTGCCACCAAGCACCAATGGGATATAAGCCAAAAAGAATGCAACCGTATGCAGAGCAACCTACTTTCTGTCAAGTCCAACAGCGAGTGGGAGTTTCTTTTGCCTGGTGAGTTTTGAGGGGTGAAATTTAAAGGACTTTAATTTCCTGACCTTGTCAGTGCAGGAGTAGGACCCAGGATTTTTGTCTAGTCTGTTGATTGTAAATAATTGTTTGGGTATTTTGTTTTTTATTTACAAACACCATTGATTTTATGACTAAAAGAAGTTTTCAATTTAAATTTCGAATTTTTATATGTGACTTTGGATGCTTTTATCAGTTGTCCTCAAAAACCTTTTAATATTATAACCCATTTACAAACTAGTATAAAATTTTATGAAGATCCAAAACTGGACTTGGAGTTGGAGACAATAATAATTAGAAAAGAAGGCATTTGATTGTGACGGATGGAGATCCACTGTGTCGGCCTTATCTGCTGCCCAAGCATGAAGAGAATAACCTAAACCATACAAGTTTCCAGACTTGCAATATTATTATTCACTACAATACTAACCTTCTCACTGCTGAGGACACCAAAATCTTCAAGATGTGCCTGTTCTTATACCAGATAAATCAGATTTCAGCGAACTGACATATGCCAAAAAGTCTGATATTCAGGCTTTTGGCATATATCAGTTCGCTGAAATTTGATTTATCTGGTATAAGAACACATACACTTTCCAGATTTTGCATATTCAGTTGTGTTAGAATAAGACCTTGCTGTTAAAGGGTTAAGGCTTGTTTCCTTTTTACCTTGCCTCTTCTGACAGGCCTGCTGAAATCTTCCCCCGAGGATTTACTGTGGACAGGACTCAATGATATTGAAAAGCATGGACATTTCAAGTGGATTGACAATACCTCTGTTACTGAGTTTGAGAGGTATTGCCTGTTTGTTTCTTTTTACCAGTGTCAATATGCAAAAATTTTAAAATGTATGTGTTGTTATACCAGATAAATCATGCCAAACGCCTGCATTTCAGGCTTTTCGCATATGTCAGTTCACTGAAATCTGACTTCTCTGGTATATAAACAGGCAAGTCTTGAAGATTTTAGTGTCATGAGCAGGGAAAGGATTAATGTTCAAAGTTCATGAACTTGTCCTCATTGTAGAATTTGAAATGCCACCAACTGGACAGGAAGCTAATCTGTTGTTGATTACTTCTCCAAGTTGATAGTGGGCACGATCCATGTACCCATACAAACATACACCTGGGTAAAGTGAGGCAGTTGTTAGAAAATTTTTATTCTCAAGAAAAAAAAGAAATCCTCCATACAGCAGTGTCCTTGTCCCGCAAATAAATTGTAACAAGCCCAGCAGGCACGTGGCTTGTCCTATGTGTTTCAATGTTCACTGTTGGCTGAGGGAAGTTAAAGTATGGATATTAGCACAATATAAGCCCCCACTTCACCTTTTAAAAAAAAGTAGAATTCCAACTCAATGATCCAGAGGCTCTTACTCATGGTTTGCTACTATAATGGAAAGTTTGTCTGTATCACACTGTGTAACGGATCTCCCCAAATTCTGTTCTATTTTATTAAGATAAGTTCCTTTTCTCTTCCTTCACAAAAATTGTATTGAAAGTAATGATTCCGTACATATATGTATATTTAACAGCTTCAGTTACAAAAATTGTATTGAAAGTAATGATTCCATACATATATGTATATCCAACAGCTTCAGTTTGCCAACAAAATTTGTATTGAAAGTAATGATTCCATACATATATGTATATCCAACAGCTTCAGTTTGCCAACAAAATTTGTATTGAAAGTAATGATTCCATACATATATGTATATCCAACAGCTTCAGTTTGCCAAGCCCAGACAGATACAAACATTGTGGAGTCGTTCACACCAGCAATGGACAGCCGTACATGGAAGTGTGTGATGGGAAGACTTTATACGCTGTTTGCAAAGCAAGCAAGACTGGCAGTACAGAGTTGTACCCCATTCCTGTTACCAGCAAAAATAAAGGTGAACTCCTGAATTGCGTACTCATACACTTTGCCATTATAATTGTTTTAACCCTCATCTAATATGTCAGCTAGGACTTGCCTTTCATAGACATTAACCCATTCACAGCAAGCTGAATTATGTAAATTTTGAAAATGTAAGTATTCTTATATTAGATAAATCAGAATTCAGTGAACAGACATATGCCAAAAGCCTGAAATTCAAGCTTTTGGCATATGTCAGTTCCTTGAAATCTGATTTATCTGGTTTGAGAACAGGCAAGTCTTGAAGATTTTGGGTGTTCTTAGCATGGAAAGGGTTAAGCTTACTGCAACTTGCCGGGTCACAGTGACATGCTTGTACTTACCCACACGTGAGTTGGAAGGATCGAAGTGTTTATTGGCATTTGTTTTGGCATGTCTGCCATTTAAAATGTAATTACCATTCATATGGTTTATTATGAACCCTGTGGTTTTTGAATAGAGGGAAGAAAAAAATTATTGTAGAGGCTATTTGTTTTTGTAATTATAAAACAATATTTTCTATTGATTCAACCTTTAAACTCAGATATTTTGTTGCTATAAAAGATAATAGCTGAACAGTTAATTTTAAAAATGATTTCACAATACACAATTCAATATTTGCTCTTACTTTGACCAAAAAGAAAATTTTCATCAGCTGTAAATTTAAAAAAAATGATTTGTCTTTTTTTTCTTTTAGAATTATAGTTTGCTATTTCAAATGGGATGAAAAATTCAATAATATTTACATATTGTTTTCATATTCAAATTTTGTCATTTAAAGTGAGGATGAGAATTTTGAATCAGACACTTGATAACAGAAGTTTTTATTTACAGTTCATTATTCTGTTTGCTTAATGTACCTTTCTTTTTCTTTTCAGCTACAGATGATGACGGTGGATTAGCGCGTATTTTGAAAATTGTTGTTCTTCCGATTGCTTTTCTTTTGCTAATGGCATTGATATGTGCTGTGCTGTGCAGGCAAAGATTGAGGACAGCTTGGGAAAGCAGGAGAAAATCAAATCTAAGGGAGCCACGTGACACAGAGGAAATGGGTCGATTCCAGGAAATTCCTCAACTTGATCGAACGGGGGGTGGACATGCACCACCTCCTTCGTATGATGATCTCAACAAATACTGATGAGAATGCTTTGTTCTTTTGTTGCATTGTGCGTTTAGGTGTGATCTCCCTTGCCATGTATTCTCTTTGAGATATCAATGGACGACGTCAGCCTCATGGTCCTGTATGATACTGCGTCAGATTTCAGGACAAAACTCTGCAGAACAACAAAAAGGTCAAATTAACCCCTGCCATAAGACAGCACTGCTGAGGGGGGTGTCAATAAAACTGTGGATCACGAATATTCCCTCTATTTATCCATAAGATGATATTGTCTTTTGGGCCTGTCCCATAGGAAGATTGGGATATCCGAAGCATCAGCCATAGTGCAGTAAAGTGCCTTACCAAATAGCACAATGTCAGTGATCGTGATTTCATTCATCTTTAAAAGGGACAGAAGGGGATTCAAATTTAACTCTGTCATATTCCGTCCTTCATTTCTTTTGTTAGCCATTGGCCACAAACAGTTTGGTTGCATTTTGAAAAAGATGGGCACACAAATTATTAAAGTTAATTTGTAAATAAGAGTAAATTTGCAAACAGAAAGTTTTAATATCATTTTTAAAATTTTCAATTTCTTTTGAACTAGAACTCCAAATGGACATGGTCATGTTTAATGAATAAGAAAATAATGGGATTTAGAATGGCATATAACAGTAAATGATAGTTTAATTTGGACTTGTGGCAAAACAGCACAACCAAATGGGACATGGTTTGATTCCTACCAGTGGCACTCTGGTTTTTTCATAGACATGGGTTTCTCCTATCAGAGGGTGGCAACCATTGTCATTTGTCCACTTCTCCGGGATAAGCTTTGACTCTATGGGCCAGTAGGCTCTATCTATCTATCTATCTATCTATCTATCTGTTAACCATTACACCAAGTGGCGTCTAGGGCAGCTGTAAAAGCCATTCATTCCATCCTGTGTTTTGCCAACCTGCCCAGAGAACCCCATGTCTGTCCTAACCCTTTAATCACCCTCTCCACAGTCCTCTTCCATGTCGTTCTTGGCCTTCCCTGTCTTCTCCTTCCTTCAGGCATCCAGTGGAGCAATGTTCTGGCAATCAAATCTTCCTTTCTTCTTAAAACATGCTCAATCCATCTCCACCTCCTCTTTGCAATCATCCTATGGTGGTATGGAATGATCTCAGTCGACATGATTCTGTTTCATTTATCCCCCAGCATTCTGATCTGTATAGGAGAATAGATAGCTCGTTGCTCTAGTATAATTTTACTTTTGTACTGATATGTTTTTGTGCTAATCTCCATACATTTTCCATGTTTCTAAATGTAATTTTTGACTTTCCGAGCCTGCAAAATCAAGGTCACCCTGGGTTTAAAATAGAGTCCAACAGATCCCTCTGTAGGCATCCTCTGTCGTTTTCTTCATAATCCAGTCTATGACTAAATTGAAAAGCTTTGCTGACATAATGCAACCCTGTTGGACACCAGTCTTGACATTGAAGAAATTATTTTTAGTACCGACAGTACACAGCAAATTTTTATAGAACGATCCAAGGGACTTCATTCTTTAAGATTTTATACTGTATTTCTATATAACTTGAACTGCACTGCAATTATAAAGTGCCAATGGGGGCTATTGGGATATTAGTATCAGGCATTATACCAAATTTACTTTTCTTCATATTTTCATTGATCTTACAATACCAATCACATTGCCTGCATTATTTATCGCTCCTTCTGCTGCATGACAGCAATGTTGCTACTAGGTGACTGCAACCACTGGATAATCACATGATTAGAAAATCTGATCCATTTATCAGTTTGAGGGGGGGGGGGGGGGTTGTTTTGTTTTTTTGCATGGAAAAATTAAGTTTTCTGAGTAATGCTTTCCCTTGCCATTGCTGCAAACCTTTGAAGCAAAACTTGTTATCTTTTGACACAATATAAAATTATTTTTTTTTGTTTTGTTTTTTTTTGTTGCAAAATTTGTGTGCAATATCAAAAACTACAAAAGTGTTGAGAACAGAAGAGATATTATGAGCTAGCTGATACAATAAATGTTTTTAAATTAGATAAGTCCTGAGTCAGAATCCACTCTTCATTTACTCTCTACTTTCTCTTTTTTTTCTCTTTGGCTGTGTTGGATGAGCATATTTATAATTATACTGTACCGTCAAACACTAACACGCATTCCTAGTCCCCTGATTCCTTGTTCTTACAGATTGATAAAGACCTTGTAAATAAATGTGTGTTATGTTTATGACTGATCATTTTGAACCTGCGGATTTGCAGTTATTTCTTCTCTAAATATCAAGACTTTTTGTACTGTTTGTATGATAACCTTCCTATAATTCCTCTTCCACTGTTTGAATTTGTAAAAGCTCGATTTACAAAATGCAACCCCTTTTCTCTGGGCCTTTAAAGGCTTTCAGCCCATATGATATATAAACAGGATATAAGATCTGCTCATTTAAACCTCCTAAAGGAACCTCCAAAATCTTTTGTTTTTCATGAAAAGTCATTTGATCACCATGCTCCCCGACTATGGAACTCCATTAGCATCGACACTAAAAACAGTGA
>JAUEKZ010178803.1:0-14007 GCA_031471865.1 Melibe leonina | reverse complement strand
CACCCACATCACAAACTATTAAGGTCCAGGGAGACCCAGGATATTCTACCGCCCATTGTGTACAAAAGTACTCAGTCCTTCTAGATAGCAAGTGACCCTGTAGTTAGGTACTACAGTGTAAAAACATAGGGGATAGTCTGTTAAGATGACAAGGCAGGACCAAGACTGAGCTAACAGATACAAAACCGCTGTGTGTGTGTATGCTTGATAGGGAGCACTGGAGAGAGTGCTGGAAAAGTAAGATGACAGGTAAAGCCAAAAGAGAGGAAACAGAAAAAGTAACCACCAGAGGCGCCCGCAAAAATGTCTTTTATCAAAGATCAGCAACAAACATATTGTTGAGTGAGTTGCTTGATGTCTTGATAAAATCTTTATGTTGCTCCTGTTGCTTACGTGACTGCCAACAATGACAGCATGGGTTTGCAGGGGCGAAGCTTACAATAGACTGTCAATGAGAACAGCATGAGTTCGCAGGAGTGAACACAATGTAAAACATGGAAGATGACCACAAATCTGTTCGAACAACAGGCAGGATCAAGACTGAGCTAACAGATAAAAAACGTCTATGAGTGTACGCTTAAGAGAGCACTGAAGAAAGTGCTTGATAAAGTAAGATAATAGGTGAAGCCAAAAGAGAAGAAACAGAAGCAGCCCCCACTAGAGATGCCCGCCAACCATCAGTAAATCAGAAACTAAGAAGACAAAAAGCAAGGCAACAAAGAAGTGCGAAAGAAATACAGTATTAATGTCATAAAGAGTTTGAGAAAAAGACTAAAAAACATCCTAAGATTTGCATTCCATTCATTATTGTAGAAAGTTAATGAACAAAGTAATACAAAATTTGTGATATCATGTTTTAATTCTGGAAGGATGGTGAAGGTATGAATAAAAGATAACAGGAGTGCTTTACAGGACTTAACCAAATTTCCTTGCAATATGGAAAAATATTTTAAACCCTGGTCAGGCAAGGCCTTTGATGAGAATGAGAATAAGTCAGACAAATACAAGATGAGAATTTTATAGTGCATGCACCATCAAAACTTTTCGGTAAAGGCACAGTTTTCAAAAATTTATTTATTACATGACACGGGTAAAAACTCATTGTGAGCTAGCAACAATCATCAGCTCACTATGGCACTGTATTTATAGGATTAAAAAAACCGATCTCAACTACAGATGCATCATAATCAACAATTTAATACATTCTAACACACAATCCTAATCCTAGCTTGGAAAGTGAGACGGTGATTTGTCACCTCAGTTGAAAAAGTTAGGAAAATTGCAGGGGGTCTGGGAACTGGAGTTCTATTCGGGTGACAGCCTGTGAATTAGTGGGTGCCTTTTCTCTAAAATTTTGTCACATAGTCTTTGAAAATTTAGAGTATGTAATTGTCAGAAATACTGACAAAGGGAATTTGGATACAGCATCCATGAAAGAAGGAATATATGAAAATCAGAAAATGAAATGTAAGTTGGAAATCTGTGAAAACCAAGAGCAAGAGGATGAAGGATGGGTGGTAGAATGCCCTAGCAAAATATACTGTCATAGTCATAAAATAATGATAAACTTAAATCTGTGAAGAGTTGATTAGACTGGGTACCATAAGAATTTAAACGGATAAAATGAAAATCTGAGTAAATAAGCAAAATTAATAATGAAATGTACATCAATCCTTTCAAATGTAAGACACCTAAATAATCTTTTTGTCTGCAAAAAGGTTGAAGGACACATTATTGAAGGAAGACAAGGCAGATATAAAATAATAAAATCTCACCTGAGAAAGAAAACAAGTAAAAGCAATTCAAAGATTTTGTTTCAGGTAAATGTTTTCACAAAGAAAACACTATTGTGATCTTTAATTAAAACAAACAAACATGAGGAATAAGTACATAGTTAATAAAATTTCACAATTTGCTTTGAAAAAAAATTTATCAATAAGTATCATTTAAACCCCAATCTTTAATTCTTCACTGCCTTGTACTTTATTAATCACAATAAAAAGACTGTACAAGTTTTCAAGATGAAAAAGAAAATAATTGAGAACTGAAAAACTGGTTTTCTTTCAGCTTTCAACTCTGACATGAGCAAACTTGAAAAGTCACAGAATAAGAAAACTAAAAGTGTCTATTCACATTCTTAAGATAGATTCAAAGACCATTAATTGAAACCTACAAATTGATAAAGAAAAAAATAATATAATAATGATAAGAAATCCTCAAGTTCTAAATACATCCTTAAGAAACTTGACAGATCTTCTCGACAAGTACATGGGAAACTAATAAGATAGCTATGATCGACACGCCTTTTTAGGGAAAGTAAGCAATGGTGTCACCCTCGGCTTTGTTCAGCTGAGTGGCACTCAGTGAAGGATCATCGCCAGTGTAAGGCAAGGGCTTGAACACTCTCATATGAATAAATTCATCGTTTCCCACACGCACCTGAAAAAAAAGGAAATGATAAAACCACCTGCCTTTTTTTTGCTGGCCTGAATAAAAAAAGATACAAACAACACAGCCATAATTGGAAAAGGACTCACAAAGTACCTATTTAGAGTGTAATAATGCCAAAAATATTTTAAAAAATCAATGCACCTGATCCATCATCAGAAAAGCTTATGTGCAACACAGTAACAGTAACAGAAAACAAAAAGACGAAAAACAGTTCTACCTGCAAGAGTTGGGAGAACATACTCATATGTATAAATGCAGACAATATACTTATTGAATAAAGGTAATTTCTCTCAGAAGTCACCAGAACCTATGTGATTTGCGTTATGTTAAATTTTTTTATAAAAAGCTGACCACAAAAGCTTTCACTATGATTCTTTTTTTCTTAAAAGAATCTAAAAAAGATCTTGTTACACATGCTTACAGCGCACACTCAATCTGAATGTAGACTTTAATTTTTAAATGTATCTCTAAATGAACTCATTAAACTGAACTTTCTACATATTATTGAACGGCCGATTCAAAACACATTACCGACCATGTTCTAAAACTAATTAAATGAAAAAGACAGCTACAAGAATGATGCACCTATAGTCTATTTACACACTTATCCACACCACACTACCCTAAAGTGCAGACTGAACATGATAAGACACCAGGGCTATTCAGTAATTGGGGCTGAGACCAATTAGCTTGGCATCAGGATGCAAAGATAAACACATTAATTTAAAAAACATCCTCATTCAAAGAAGAGAAATACCAAAATGTCTTATGTAACATTAAAAAATCTAGATATTGTGGTGAGTTTCTCATTGTTTCTCAATTTGTCAGATGCATTGTATCTTTTAATAAACTAAAAATATCTTCACAGGCACAAGAAAAACAAAACAATAGATGAAATGGAATTAATACATACAAGGTGTTTAGACTCAAACCTCGTTATACTATCATTCTCACGGGCAGCGTTTGGCTGTGGAACAGAGCAGCCACTATAAAATAATATTAAATACCTCGTTAAATCATTGTCTGCCAACATTTATCTGTGACATTCATGACGCTTCTTCTTCAGTTGCTTATCTCTATTCTGTAGCACTGATAGTCTCATGTCCCTTCTTGTACCTAAACTAGTTTGTCAGTCCATCAAGCTTCTTTATTCTTAGTCTTCCTCTACTTCTCTTGCCTTCTATCTTTCCAGTACACTCAAAACCAGTTATATCACCTCCCATTATACATCCATTCTTACCTACAACCAGCTTTTAGCTGTGTAATGGATGGGCGACAATATAAAAGCACTAAATACCTTGTTTTACCACCATCCATCAACACTTTATCTGTAACAATCATGACTTACATTGTTCTTGTACGGCCAACCTGAAATTTTTGTCACTATCATACCAAGCCTAACCGGATGAAACACCCCTCAAATACTCACTAAACACTTTGTTCCCTTTGCTGGTGGGTCACACCCTATATGGACCAGCAAATAGTGACTTCTCACACCTTTCTTACTGTTTCGCCCTACCCCACTACAAATAGTATAGTCATTTTATCGCCGTTCTTTTTTATACTGCCAACTTTAGGCTTTCCCCTGACTTGGTGGTATAATAATGTTTGAGTTTTAATAATTTCTTTTCAAGGCTAGACTATATAAAAGAAATAATGTGTTGTATAAGACCAAATGTATGATGATACATAAACCTAAGCAAGATCTACAACATAATTCTGTCAAGGCCTAGGTCTGTTTTTGTGTAATAAAAATACTTATAATATTCATTAAAAACTCATTATTCTATTCATACCTTGATGAAATAATTTGTACCAGCAACGAGTTGCGTCTTGTACGACACAGCTTGATATATGTCAAATGATCCTCCATTGGCACTCTCAGCTGCAGACCTTACACTTGGCTGTTGAACAAACGGTAAACATGCATATTACATGGTATGTCTTCATTATTTTTTTTACCTTGTTTATTTAAGTTTTTAATGCCTGAACACTAAATTACATTAGCAACCAAATATTACCCCAAAAAAACCCAATTTAACATATCAACCTGTGGTAATAGAAACAAAAATATATTTTTTCAAATGGAAATATTTCGTGAATGATTCTCCTTCAGTATAATGATACAAGCTGTGTTTCACCTCCTGTTTAGGAGGAAAGGTAAATACACAACACTTGCAGTTTAAAAAAAAATAATTTAAGTGTAGATAAGTACGTAGATGTCAGTCTGATGGTCTATTCATTGTTAACAAGCATTCATAACCGACCTCCTTTTAAAAATTTCTGTAAAATTCAAAGAGAAAGAGAAGCAAAATGGTGTAGGTACCTGGCATGATAAGTGTCTAGGGCGGGGGGTAATAGAATCTAGGTATTCATTGATGATACCAATAAAGACATCATATCATTACATATCGAATATCTCTCTGCCATCCCCCCTCCTCCCTTTCTTAATATCACTCATTAGTATCCAGATTTTGCATACTTATAAACTAAAATTTTTACCTTGAAACAATGATAGACATTTTCTTTGGTACAGGTTACTGCTTTCTTTTAAAAAAAAAATCATTTACAATAGGTAGTCCAAACTGCGCTATAGGCCGATTTTGAGCATGAAATTTGCTATTTTCGGTCATGTTCACACTACAAATACATCGCCTTAATTTTAATGTGTCACAAATGCATTAAACTATATATATTATATATTGAAATAAAGCTGCATCTTTCCTCTTTATAAACAATTAATTTGTAATTGAATCAGAGTTTTGATAAAACAACCATGCTATATTTAGAGCAATGGTGTTTTCAAATGTCGAGTGTTTCACCTCATAATGAATATAAGGCATCCATTCTCTTACCAAGAAGCTTTTAGAGCTTCAGATCTCTAGGTGTCAGGAGACGTTTTCCTCACATTCCATTTCATTAGAGACAAAACAACTGAAAGTGAAAGTTGGATAAGATTTATTTAAAAAATTGAAGAAAAAATTACTTACTGTCTCGATGATGGACTGAATCTCTGCATTAGCAGTCTTAGTTTCGCCGAGGCCACCGACCATCATAGCATCGCTCATCGAAGAAATCGTCACAACACATCCAAATGCAAGTAACAGCGGAGACAGTCGCAAGAGAGCCATGTATGTTTCTTACTTGTACAGAATCTACAATGTGTGTAAGTTGTTAGAGTAAGAGAACAGGGTTTCACTTCTCAATGATTCGAGAGAATGGAAGAAAGATAGGCGATATATCTAAGAGAGATAAAGACAAGATAACAAAATTACAGCTCTGGAACGGGTTTTCACTTCTCGACAGAAACGGAGCTATTATGATAGTAGACTAGACTAACAGCTGTTTGTGTGTCCAGTGTCAGGCCTGATGGATTTGTTTTGATCGAATGCGCATGCGCATATCGCAGTTCCCCAGATCAGATTGTTTTGCTTCCACGATGACAGGGAGAGAAAGAGAGAGAAAAAATAGAGAGAGAGAGACAGAGAGAGACAGAAAAAGAGAGAAAGATGTTCACGCTGCAGCTGGTGCCGTTATGTTCACATTGAACTTTAACTGTAATAGGACGAAAACTTACTTTTAAAACCTACTCAATTTAAAGCGGAATTCGGTCTCTCGACTCATGTGGGGATAGATATTATCTACCTAATTTTTTTTTATCGGTGTTTCATTTTGGATATAAACCAGATCATCATCATATGTTATCATCCGTAGGATTTTATCTTTAAAATAAAGAAGAAAAACAACCCCCAACAAAAGAAAAAAGAAAACCTTTTCCAATCCAAGCTGCTTCACCCCCCCCCCCCCTCCGATGGGGCTTCACGAATGGGCTGCCTACTGCCTACTACCATGTTAAAGAACAGCCAGCTGTCTTTTCCATTACTTTTCCATTAATCATTAAGTCTGCTCTTATCAGCAGGACGTCACAGCAACAACAAGATTATATCTGGAGGCTTATATAAAGCACTGATGATATCCACGAATTGTGCTAATCGCGCTTCACACTTTTTACTCCCTCCCCCCCCCCTCCCCCGCCAACAGCGAACATTGAAACATATCAGACAAGACAAGCGCCTATTATTAGATTTCTATAGGCCTACCTGTTATAATTTGTTTGTAGGACATGGACACTGCTGTATGGATGACGATGAAATACCCATTTTGCTGTTGGGGCGACAGTGGGGTTTTCCAGTCCCGGAAAAAAAAATCCGCCCATCAGAGGGATCGAACCCATGGGACCTTCTGCGCAATAGCCTGGTGCTCGACCAACTGAGCTAATGCGCCCCATACTTGTCTAGTATGTAGTAGTAGTAGTAGCATCCTGCTAGGCAATGACAAGGATGGGCCTCGGTAGAATTTAGTGTGACATGACAAATTTGGATAACCCCATGACGAATATGACAGTAGACATAAATAGACAGCGTAGCGGTAGATAGGCATAAGATGCCAAGAGTCAGACTAATCGTTATGGCCATTCCTTCTTGCCAAGGTCCATTTCGATCTTAACCATTTCACAGCGAGGGCACAATTTTGAAAATGTAGGCGTTCTTATATCAGATAAATCCGTTTTCGGTGAACTGACATATGCAGGCTTCAGGCATATGCCAGTTCATTGAACTCTGATTTATCTTGTGTAAAGACAGGCAAATCTTAAAGATTGTGGCGTCATTAGCACTAGAGGGGTTAAACACTTTCCATCCAAGGCTTTAATGAACTTTAATGAACTTTATTGTTATATTTAGTTATTCATTCTTTTATATCTTTATATATTCATTTCCATTCGTGTTCTATTTATGTTTACTATTTACTTATCTATCATTTTTGTTTAGCTATTTTATTTCTTCCTGTTTTATGACGCATCCCTTTGTTTGTAAAATAATTTCCCCGTTGTGTGTGTGTGTGTGTGCGTGTGCGCGCGCACGCATATTTTTTGTCAGTTTTCAATCACACTTATCCAATCAGCCTGGGTCATAACATTTCATTGACACTTTGACACCCGTAATAAAGGCAATAGCAGTAGGCCCGATGTACCGATACTCTACTTAATAGAGAGAATACAACCAATTAAACAACATTAACTCATTACGGGTATTGAATTTATCATGATTCATTAATTATTGTTATCATCGTTGCTCTATTTATTGTGCCAGTGTCACCTGTTGTTATGGTTTTCAAGCATTACAGTATTTTCAATGTATTACATCACCATCTGTAAATTTTCATAATCATTATCATCGGTTATCTATTGTTATTGATAGACTAGATTATCATTATGAATATAGACTGTATGCGGTGAGGCAAAATACTCACACACCAAATCGTGTTGTTATGGTGTTATTTTGAGGGGAAAAAAGGTGAACACTGCTCACCACTTGGATGCGGGCATGTTGTCATTATGACATCAAACGCATACAGTATATTGGTTCTTTTCTTCTTCTTTTCCAATTAACTGACTGACTCGGCTGGGCCGAGTATTACTGCCAGTGCGCATTTCAACGTGGTCGATTACAGACCTCTTAAACTCTTAAAGCGTTTTTGATATTTTTTTCATCATCATTACTTGCACCAGCCCCACCACTGGTATTAAAATACCACCATTAGCACAACACCACCATCCTCATCCTATTTTTCTGTTTCTCCATCTTCATGTAACAGGGGTGTAATAGCTCAGTCCGTAGAGCGTCAAACTTTAAGCTGAAGGTCCTAGGTTCGATTCCCTTGATGGGCGGTATTTTTCTGGAACTGGAAGACCCCACTGTGGACCCAGCAGTAAAATGTGTGTACATGGTCCTCCAAACACCTTTAGTAAGTGTAGATATCTACATATCCTGTATTTGGATATAATAAAGGAACAAAGAAAGGCCAAACGTGGGTATAGCGGGAATGATTCAGATTGAACAAACTTGAGTGGAACAAAAAAGTGTGGTGATTGTTTCTTTTTTTTCCTTTATTATTCCTGCATCATCATAGTCAATGCGTAACTGTAACTGTAAAATATAATAAAATATGCAAAATTTGTTGAAAATATTCAAATTTCTCTGCTAAATCCAGAAGCCAAGAGAAAGTGAAACTGTGTACGCCAGAAGATAGATATACACTGTTCTCCTTACTAGCCTACCCTCTCTGTGTCAACAAGACAAACTACTATGTGCAAGTGGCATAAGAACACGTTAGTTTTGAAGATTTTGCATATATATATTATTCTGGTTGGTACGAATCAGACCCCCCTGTGAAAGGATAGGTCAAATACTTCAGGTAAGAAGAAGTTGGTAAATTATGAATCTGAGATTGGTTAGTCTATAAACAGCATTTGCATTCCCTTTGGAAGAAGGGGGGAGAGGGGAGGGGAGGATAGAGGAGAGGGGAGGAGGTAAGGATGGTAAACCAAATACTAAACTGCCAGCCTAGGGTAAAAACGTCATTTTGCATAACAGTATTAACATAGTCCTTTACAACAGTTACAATCATAAATGCATAAAAATATCTTCTTCTATTGGTCTGTTTACCATACAGAGAAAGGGTACAGTTACAGTTACAGTTACAGGGGTTCATAAAAAAAAAAAGTTGTAGGGAGTCATGGTATGTAATAAATAGGTATTTGTCTAAATGTACAAAATAAATTCCCAATCAATTTTCATAAATTACCTTATGAAACAATGTAAGTATGTATGTACAAATCGTTTTAACACATAACACACAAAACAGCGCAAGTGAGCCTTTTAGATCACCACACAAAACAACAATACAGACACGTAATTGATTGTATTAGGATTAAACAATCTCTTTTGTATCATATAATTCTTTCTGGAAATGTGATTCTGGAGACTCAAAGTGGCACTAAAGGTACAACAAATAAAAAAACAAAATCTATCTCTTATTCTTATAATTACCCAGGTATCATTATGAAACAATCCATATCAACCAAAAGCTATGAAATATCTACACAGTCACACACACACACACACACACACACACACACACACACACACACACACACACACACATAAGATTTACAGAGAGAGCTTGATACATGGCACATGATCCTCAATGTGAATCATCTCAAGAGTTCTCAGAGAAATACTGTCTGTAAATGTAAACAACATTAAGGAGACTCATTTTCCCTTTAAATTGAAACACAAGAATCCAATAAAAAATGTGTATACATGTATATAAATATAAATGATCAAATGCAAAAATGTTTTTGCTTATGAATGACCCTTGTTAAGAAAACTTCTTGTTCTAAAAATGGTCTCAAGATTTTGTTTACCTAAAATTTGACTATATGATGCATTGAAAAAAAAAAGTATCTACTAACTGAAACGAAACCATTATACTCAAGGCACGACCATATTTTCCATGGAACGAATTGATAAGTGACATGATGAGGGGGAATAAAAAAAAAAATGAGAGAGTGAAAACATACGGCTGCATATTTTGTGGAATGAATGGAATGGAAGAGAAGCAAGAAAAAAATCCAACCAAAACAAGTCTCTTCCTCACTTCCTGTATACGAAAGACATGAAAGATGGCGATTTGTCCAAGGAGGACACACAGTATGGTGGCAGCAACAGAGATGAGTGGAGAGTGGTGGTGTGCCTCAGCTATGTGTCTATAGCTATACTATAATGATACTGGAGTCTGGGGTATGTTGAAATATTAATACTAATACATAAATTACAGACATTTCTATTCTACTTAGTATAATAAAGGTAAGCTTTCTGTGTGACTGCAGGGAGGGACACTTGAACTAAGGTCTCGGGTATGGAGTTGTGCTCTATAGACTATGTGTATTCTACATGTACGTACCTCGTTGATGTACGATTGTGCATGACACTTGAACTAAGGTCTCGGGTATGGAGTTGTATTAATATATCTTGTCAACACTGTTTGTTTTAAACTTTTATCCTACTAACTATACTATGCATGAAGAGGGCTGAAAATCATATCCGATTTTTCCTATTTTCCATGAAAATGCGGAAGTTTTCTTGAAATTTCTGCACACTGACAGTCATACTCGCAAGTCAGTCAGTTGATTGGAAGAAGAAAGAAGAAGATGATGATAATGAGAATACTCCTCATGGTCATGGTGAAAGTTGTTGTGAAGGGATCACTTGCTTTTGGTAAATTAACAGGACATTGGAATTGATGAAACATTGCACATAGAGCGGAAAATGTCCTTACAACAGAGTTCTACTTAACATCAGAAATAACCTCCTTATCAAATATAAAAACTGTCCCAAGCATACAATACAAATAAATAATAATAATAATAATAACGTTTATTTATGTTTATAGTATAGTGCGCCTTTTCCATTGAGAACAGCTCAAGGCGCTTTTTTTAAATATCTAAAAATACATTGTTACAGTCGATAGGACAGGTATGATCTTGTTTCGTCCCTTGTGGAGGCATGAACAAAGAATAGCAAATGAAGCTGAAACATCCTTAACTGATGCAGACAATCAGCCTGTCACAAAATGGTCTGCTGCACTGGGACAAGCTTCACAGAGTGAGATGAAAACTGAAAAAATAAAAAGAGAAAAGGACATAATTTTCATCATAGATATAGGGCTGGAAATTTTGCACATTGAAGCAAATAACCACAAATTCTACATAATTTCCTTTTTCTGACACATTTTCTATCTTTATTTGCTGTTGCCAAACTTTAAAAAAAAATTCTCTAAATGAATATTTTCAAAATTACACTTGAGAAGTTATTTTAAACATGGCCTCCCTCACTGAAACCTGGACAAACGTTTTTAAGTAAGCACCAACCATGAACTCGCCCTCAGGACGTGTCACACCTTCACCTGTCTGCCATTACAGGTCTCCACATCACAGCGTGGTGTCTGGTGTCTGTCAGTTAGGCTGAATGAAATTAAAAACTATTTTTATTTACCATTGGAAAATGATGTCACGGAAGTTGGTGGTTCAGCTGTCTCCCTCGTCAGAAGAACTGTCACTGTCCAAGGTCTGATCTTTCTCTTCAAAAATACTCTTGGCATACTTGATTTCCTGTGCCACCTGTCCCAAAAACATTGCAAAGGATCATAATAGAATTCAAGCATTCAAAAATATTAAAAAATCTTGGTGGTAACTTGTTTTGTAACCTTGAAAGATGACTAGAAAAAGAAGAGCGCACAAGTCCTATAGAGCCTTTAGGCCCATGAAACTAGAGATCCTTTCTAGAGTTTGAACCATGCATGGTTGTACCTCAGTGATCAGAGCACAGCTTTTTGTATTCTTTGTTCATTTAGTGTCGTTTTTTAATGTTGCTCGAAATGTGCAGCTTCTCTAGTCATCCATTCTGGCAGAGCCTTTTACATTTTTACAAACTTTCTATGCATTTCATTTCATGATAAAGCTTTCAGCAGCCCTTTTTTCTCAATTCTTCCTTTGGCAAGGAAAATTGCTCCAAATACCACACTCCACTCAGGTGTAAAATGGGTACCAATTTCACAATTCGAGTTGGGGAAAGTAATCTAGGGTAGACAGGCATCCTATCTAGAGGGTAACAATCAATGTCACCCGTCTGTTTCATGTTACAGAAAATGGTATAAGCTATGGGCCAGACTAGAAGGCTTACTTACAAGAATGGTTTGAGTTGAAATGAAAGAAACAAAATGGAAAATCCCACCAAGAACTCCCTCCAACCACCCTCTCATAGAGAGTTAAATAAAAAGAAAAAACTAACCTTTTTAGCAATGGATTGTTTTTCACATCTTACTCGAGGTTTGTTCAGACTGGAAAGATCATTGATGTTAGTTCTTCTTGTCATTTCCACAAAGAATTTGCCGTCTGAAAAATTAATGTTGAAGAAAAAAAGTTTAATAAAGAAAAAAGGGGAAAAAAAAAAATCACACACAGAGAAACAATGCATACCTACTCCTAACCATTGCATAGCTAGCAAAATGATATAAAAAAGCTGACACGATCATAATATTGATTCAAGGACATTATGACTCTGGAAGCAATCATAGGCAAAACATGATGCTGAGAGTGAATATTGTTTTCTTTTTCTCTTCCCTCTATTAAAAATATCCAACAGTATTAAAAGTCATTTGATATGTAAGACTTTGTAAGTAAAAAAAACCAATTAAACCTTCACCTGCAAAAAAATTACATCGCCACATGTAAAAGGTAAATCAATTAACCAAGTTATAACATAAAAAATTGAAATTATGGCAAAAACTTAACATTCAGCCAATTTACAAAAAGAATATAAAAAAGGCTTATATAGCCAAAGAGTGAATTGAGAAATAACTGACAAAATGCTAACCTTCCCAAAGAGTGAATTGGGAGAATATTGACAAATGGCTAGTCTCGCCAAAAAAAGTGAATTGAGAAATTATTGACGAAATGCTAACCTTGCCAAAAAAGCAAATCAAGATATTTGAAAAGAAAAGGCTGACCCTTTTTTTAAAAAGAGGTATGTAGAGACAGAGTAATGCAAGAGAATAGTTTGTGGTTCCTCGTAGCGTGTCATATCATATCAACCCTTTCACAGCGAGCTCTGATTCTAACCCAAATGAATGTTCATTTAATATACTGTACGAAGTTCATATTCAATTTCAGTTGACTGACGTATGAATTCAGGCTTTTGGCAAATGTCAGTTCACTGAAATCTAGTTCATCTGGTATAGAAGCAGGAATATCTTGAAGATGTTGGTGTCCGTAGCAATGAAAGGGATAATCTTAACAAAAAGGCTGACCCTTTTCTAAAAAAGTAAGATGTAGAGACGAGATGAGTAATGCAAAAGAACAGTTTGTGGTTCCTCGATCGTAGCATGTCATATTGCAAAAAGCATGGTGTTGTAGAATTACTTATAAGTAATAACAAATTCTTGATTATAAAATAAAGACAACTTTAATAACTTGAACAAACGATAATATGAGATAACTGTAAGACGAGATGGGAACACAGTGTGTTCGTTGTTTTGAGCGGAAGTCCTGGTCAGCCGACCAGTTAGTTCCAGTCACTAGAGTGACGTGCAGTGTGTCTATATTCGGCTTGGTGTGACGTGTATCCACGCAGTTGTGTGGGCGCTACAGTGTATTGTGTGACTTACTGGCTGAGATACTGCAGCAGTCCAGGATGGAGGTGTGGTGGATCTGCAGGACCACGTCGTCCAGGCTGGCATGAAGCTGGTTGACAAAGTACACTCTCTGGTTGCTGATCAAGGCGTAGATATTTCCGTCTCCACTGGAATAATCCAGCTGTTCCATGGCGATCAGACTACGATATCACAGGAAGAGAGAAAGGTCAATAGGCAATTAGTGGTCACGGACAAATGAAGACAAAAAATAGATGTTTTGGCCCTAGGCCTTCATCAGGACAAAATGAGTACAGGTTACATAAAAAAGCATCAAGTTTTGAAAGGAGAAAAGCCATGCAATGCCTGCTAATCTATCACAGGATATTTCTCAAGAGCTGATTTTTGTTTGTTACATATAAAACATGGAAAATCCAAACCAAAGCCCAAAATCATTTACTAAACAGGACGACGTTCTTATAAATAATAAAATTGTAGAGCGTGTTAATTCTTTTAAATATCTTG
>JAUEKZ010178781.1:0-14010 GCA_031471865.1 Melibe leonina | reverse complement strand
CTCTCTCTCTCTCTCTCTCTCTCTCTCTCTCTCACACACACACACACACACACACACACATACACACACACACACACTCCGGGCCCACTTGCTAACCTACAGAAATAAAAGGGTGTCTTATTTGAAACTCCGACCGAAGTACAACATATAAACACCAGGGCTGTTAGTCTTTTAAACTTATTGCATTTGATGTCAAATTAAAAACATCTGCCAGCAAGAAGGTGTGAACGCTTTTAAACAATTTCCTTTTCTGGGTGGCACCACCACACAACGTTGTGTGAGTACAAAACTGGCATTGTTGTGAGTATTTTGACTCCACACATTCAGTTGATAGCACTGTTACAATGTTCCGAACGCTGGACAACCAAAGTGCCGATTTTACGTCTTTTAGCAGCGGACTAAATTGTCAACAATAAACCTATCAAGAGACTCTTCATTCAACCGCAGATTATTGCATCAATCTGACGAGATAAGCTATGTATGATGGAATTTTATTATTATTATTATTATTATTATTATTATTACTATGAATTTTATCATTTAAAAAAAATATTCATCATAATTGCTGCTTTGCGTGGCCAATTTAGGGTTAAAATCATAGCATGTTTTGGGGTGGTTTTTTTCTCTAAATGTGAAGATCTGTTTCCAATATCTATCATTTGACCAAGCAGTTTGGCTACTTTATGATTGTAAGAGGTGATATTTTCCATGTAAATAATCTTTTTGCTAACTTTTTTTTTATATATGATATTTTCCCCCTCGTATTTAACCATCTTACTGTAAAACTGAAAGTTTGGCTGTACTTTTAACACGCCTATTATCTTACTTCACCATTTGCGCTTGTATTATGTATGATCTTTCAAGTTGAAAGCGCCTTAAAACGCTGAATGAACAATCACACGATTGCTTATCTTTCATCAGCCCGTAGCGTGTAATTGTCAGATTACATGCGTTTCGCGTGTGTGTGTGTGTTTGTTTGTGTGTGAGGGGGGTGGGTGTGTGGGTGTGTGTGTGTGTATTTGCATGTTTATATATGCATATGCGTGTGTGTGTACATATATATGTGTGTGTGTGTTTGAGTGTGTGTGAGAGGAGGTGTGTGGGTGTGTGGGTGGGTATGTGTATGTGTATATGTGTGTGTGTGTGTATTTGCATGTGTATATATGCATATGCGTGTGTGTGTGTGTGTACATATATATGTGTGTGTGTTTGAGTGTGTGTGAGAGGAGGTGTGTGGGTGTGTGGGTGGATATGTGTATGTGTATATGTGTGTGTGTATTTGTATGTGTATATGTATGTATTTGTGTATTTGTGCGATAATGTTGCAGTATGAAAATCCATTCTTTCTTTTCTTTTTTCGAGTCAATCTATAGGACCTACAAATTTCGGCCATCTCTGAGAGACTAATTAAAACGTATGTGCCCACACTAGACTCGGATAGAAAGAAACAATTGCAGCCCCCATACAATTATTGACCATAAGTAAGTTTGCTTGACCTGGATAGAGAAATCCGTTTATTAACGGACGCAAAATTTCTCCATGCTGATGAGATGGCTAGTAGAACATCGCACGAACTGACCATACTTTGACCTAGGAATAATTACGCACAAAGTCATCAAATTCTCTCCTTCGAACAATGCGCAAACAATTCCCACGAGAGTGACCATTCCTGTCTTTATTAGATCGTTAAGAGGAGAATTCTATCAACGGAGTCTTTTCCAGGACGTGTATTCTCCTTTAGCTATTGATCCGTCTAGGTAGTTTCTAAGATTAAACAAGAAAAAAAATCAACAATGAGGTAAGATAAGAAGAAAACAACTACTCGAAATGGATGTGTCAAAGTATATTAGATGAGAAAACCTGAATGAGATTTCTTCGGGGACTCAGAAAGTAAATTATTAGTGAAACTTTTTATTTTGGTATTCGGATTGGCCCCGAAAAGTTCCCTGTCCGAGAACTCGAAAGTGGACATGGGCCGAAATGAACGAAAGGGTTCTAATAGTACATTATAATACCCAAAAAATGCAGGAAAAAGCTATAAATATCTATGAAAACTAATAAAACGACAACCCAAATTAAATGTGTACTGGTATTCAAAGACAAATGTGCAAATAAAAATAAAAAAAGAGATAAAAGAAAGCAAATTTAGAGACAGTGTATTCTGGGGTTAGCAGTGTGCATGACAAAACAAGTCCCAAGAGACAGTTTATTGCTATCTCCTATTCCAAATTCCAGGTTATACTGGATGGTCAAAGGTTTTTAGAAACAGTGTATTCTGGGGTAAGCAGTGTGCATGACTAAACAAGTCCCAAGAGACAGTTTATTTAACCAAATTCCAGGTTATACTGGATGGTCAAAGGTTAGATGAGGACTCCCCGTGATGGCGCTTATCATTGTGGGTTTATCATTATGTTACATTTCATGTCTACTTCTTATTATAATGACAGTAAGATGGGGAGCAAGCACTGGAAATCCAAAGAAATGAGTCAAACTTGAGATAATATGCAGTGCAGAAACGAGACAAAGCTTTCTTTGGCTGTGTCTAGTTTTTGCTCTGCATATTATCTTAAGTTTGACTAATGTCTACTTCTGGATGAATACTATTAACATGTTGATATCATTCTGAATATTCTTATGCACATAATTATTAGTTAGAGAAGATCTGTTCTTGACTTTTTTTTGTGCTGAGCTGAGGAGAAGAAAAAAAAACATTGAAAGCAAAACAAGACGAAGAAGAGGATGAAAAAAAAATTGGATACAATTTTACGAAACAATATCATTTATATCTTTTACATTGTATCCTTTGCAGCATAAGCAATGTTTGTCTCCATAAAATCAATTTAAAAACCAGACCAGGAAGCGCTTTAAAAAAAAATAGACCTGATTTTTTATTTATGCATTGGAGTTGTGATCTTCCATCTTCGTGACTTGAGGATTTTAACGCTTTCACAGCGGTGTCTGATTCTAACCCAACTGAAATATCCAAATCTTGAAAATGTACGCGTTCGTATATCAAATAAATGAGATTTCATTGAACTGACATATGCCAAACAAAAGCCTGATTATCAGGCTTTTGGCATATGTCAGTTCACTGAAATCTAATTTATCTGGCATAAGAACGGGCATGTCTTGAATAGTTTGGAGTCTTTAGCAGTGAAAGGGTTAAGGAACTTATCCATGGATTACTTCCCCTCTTGCTTCACGCCCCTGGCTTCATCATTATGGAGAATGCTGTGTCCAATTTATGGCGCTGTCCGAGCTAAGTGTAAACTCTCTTTCCTTTTAACCTTTTCACAGCGAAGTCTGATTCTAACCAAACTGAAATATGCAAAATCATAAAAACGTATGCTCTTATACCAGATAAATCAGATTTCAATGAACGGACATAATATACCTAAATCCTGAAATCTGAACCTGGTACAAAGAACTTGTTGATGTGCGTTATATCTATGACTAACGATTTTGATCCTGAGGATTTGGAATGGTTCTTTCACTTTCATTGTTTTTCGTTGTTTCCATGTGGTTCCATTTTGTCTTAACCTGTAATAGCTCTATTTGTAAATCTCGATCCTTTTACAAGGGGCCTTTTTATGATCTATGAACATATGATATATGTGTGTGTGTTGTGTGTTTGTGTGTGTGCGAGTGTATTTTATCATCTACATTTAAAACAACATGCCTCTTCAACACGTATATCCATGTCCAAAATGGTTGTGCATATCTATTTGTAATATGACATTCATTATAAGCATTGTAATTTGTATGTTCCTACCATGCTAGCATTGATGTTTGTATTTCAGCTCATCGCATACAAACTATAAAGATCTAAAGAAATTTGTCTGTCTCAAAATATTGCCTCTGGTCTACCTCTGGCATTTTCTCATCAACAGAATACTATAGTTTTAAACATGTAACAATTACAATACGAATCTAAAAATGCACCTTCTGTGCACAATTTTAAGGTTACGATTGATACAAGAAATTGATGGTATGTGCATTAAGTTTATGACTAACCATTTTGAACCTGCGGATTTTTGTTTCAATTTCATTACTTTTTTCCTATTTTAATAACGTTCCTGGAATATCTATTCCATTTTGTTTGAATTTTAAATATTTTTATTTGCAAAATGTAACCCTTTTTCCAGGGCTGTTAAAGGCTTCCAAACTATATGCTCTGTAAATATGATATGATATGATATGATATGATATAAAAGCAGGCAAATCTAGAAGATTTCGATGGTGTCATTTGCATTGGAAGGGTTAAGCTCTGGCTCAGAGACGAAAAAAATTGTTATCATCGGATTACAACATTGTTTTCTTTAATAAAGCACTGCCGTTTTATTTCACAAACCAAGTCAGGAAATATTTTCTCGCTTTTCTTTGTGTTGGTAAGACACAAGACTTACACAAACTAAAAGAAGAAAAAAGAAGAAAAATAATGCAATGACACAAAGGCAAGTAATTTTGTTTTTGTTTTTTTAGTTTTCGAAATGATTCAATACATTTAAGCAAATGCAAAACTTATCAAAGCAAATGAAGTGAGACTCGTTTAGAAAAGCGTGTTGTTTGTGAATATTACACTGGATATTACGTCTGTCCAATGTGGTTATAAAGCAATAGAAACAAACCTCGTCTCCTAACGAACACATGACTTATTTTAGACAGAATCAATGATTAATCACGGAATAGCGCTCGACATTCAAGAATTGTTTTAAGTTTTCATCAATAATGGCAAGTAAACCTACCTACATTGCCCGAAATTGAGCGAGGAAAATGGGAGAATTCTGTATGTAGAAGTAGAAACCCGAAAGTAGTCTAAATAAATCAAGTCATCATTCCGCTTTCTGCACCCCTGTTTTCTACCCCAATCCATCATTTTCCGCTATCTTTCACTCCTTATCTAACGAAGCCCAAGACATTGTTTATATGGAAATTTTCCCTCATCTCCCAGCAATTACGAGAACTATAGGATTTCCCTATCAATCATATTACCTTCAAAGGCAATACCCTTCGATATTGACCTTTTTTATTACTGATACTTTTGATAAAGCAATTTCGGTAATATATATGTTTTAATTTTATTACGTCACCGCTGGAGAAAAAATGCTATATAGATGTAACTGGCTTAGTAACTTATTCTACTTGAAATCTCAGACCCAAATACTTAGGGACTCGACGTTTTGATGGGTCAACTTGATATTGAATAATATTCTTCTTGCTCGAACCCAAAATTATGATCAAATATTGACCGGCAATTTTCGCCCCTGGGGTAGTGTTAAATGGCGAGGACGGAGGGGAATTACAGTTGACAGGGAAGAAGCCTTGCCGCGAGTTTCTTGACCTGACTAGGCGAGTAAGGACAACTCGCCGGGAAAGGGGTTAGATATGGGGCTTGCCAATTACAGGGACATTTCGAGGCGTCTGTGTCATAATACGAAAAGAAACCCCAAAAAACAAACAAACGAAAAACCTCTCGATTTTTTTGCAACAATTAACTCTATGTTAAAGACATTGAAATATCTAATGCTAGACTGAAGTTTCTATTAAATGTAAAATATTGAATGTCAAATAAAGATAATGAGAAAGAGAAAAGGGAACAACTGAAGGTATTGTTAGCCTTTATTGGTGAAATAGATTTATCGTTTTTATAAAAAGAAAAAGAGATTCGGAACTTTTCCTCGACTTCGTATAAAATGAATACATCGGATGTGAATATGTATTAAGGTATTACTGCATCGATACCATTTAGCAATTGTAGATAGCTTGGAGCTTGTTGAATTGTTGAATTTCAGGCTTTTGACATATGTCAGTTCACTGAAATCTGATTTATTTGATATAAGAACACGTACATTTTCAAGATTTTGCATATCTCAGTTGGGTTAGAACCAGACCTCGCTGTGAAAGAGCTAAGGCTCACTACGGAACATGTTGAATGCTACAGGAATCTACTACGGCTGCTAACCCAGTAGTTAACGTATTGGTAGGTTTGAGATTTTGGTTGAATGTAAAATACAAATTTGATACGCCACGAGCAATGATGAATATTTCATGTATGAGAGATAAAAATTACTTTCTAATTTTAGTTAAGTTAGATCAGAAACTGTTGAGAGAGTGCGTGTATGGTTTCCAACGTGATCCCAGATGTCAGCACCCCTAGAATCGACCCATCACGAATATCCTGGATTTTAACAAGAGAGGAAGTCTCCGGTTTACTACTTTTCATAACGCCACCGTCTTGAGATTTTTCAAAGGGAATGCTGTGATGTCATATCCGCAGTAACGGAAACTTGTATTCGGCAGACCAATTCACTTTCTCCTTCCAAAGCCAAGTTCCTTTTGGACGCAAATTATGAAGAGCTTTTTTTGACAACGGTTAATTCATCTCTTTGATCTTTCGTCTTTTTAAGAGCGTTAGGTAACTCCTAAGTAGCTGGTTTCATTTTGGATATATATAGGTCTGAATTCGAATAGAATATTGTCAAACAATATGCGCCCACTACAGGTTTTTTTTCAGTGATTGTCTCGCCTGTTACGAAAACGGAAATCGCTTTGTTACATTCACTCAGCCTTTCAACGATTTCTCGCGGTGTAAAGAGAGAAAGCATTTTTGCTATGCCTGTTAAAAATCCTGTCAACATGGCGGCTTAAATGTCTGTACAAGTTCAATATTTGAAAATGCTAGATAGTCAAGTTGCAAAACCATAGAAAAAGACGAACCTGGAAATGAGATCATTGCTTTAGTGCACTCAAAGTTTCAATCTTCACTGATCCAAGTCATAATCGTTTATTACGACAATGCTCACATTTTTCTAATTTGATAAACAAATACAGCATTTTAAAAATTGCGGTATTGACAACAAGTAAACGTATCCACGCATCACTGTAGTCAATAATCAAACGTATTGTCAGTGTGCCGTCCAATGCCATGGGTCAAATACCCTGTTTCCGACGGGGATGTGGTTACATTCAGGCCGATGGGATGGCTTGAGTTTTGGGTGGAAATGAAATAAACAACATTGACTAAATTATGGTACCGGTAATAACATAACAATTTTTGTTTTAAAAATCGAAAATTTACTTGCTGAAGGGTCTCGGGTATTCACAGTTAATGACTTCTCTAGAAATGTGCTCTAATTTGGACCGTCTTCCTAAGATGGGGATTTGGATTTCATCCCCACTATCGAGTGATTTGAGCCAAATTTCGATTAATATGCAATACAGGTACGATAAAAACTATACAAAGCAAGAAAACTAGAAAACAAATTGAAAAATAGAACAGCGAATACAGAAAGGCTCGAACTTGAGACCTGCCACGACAACCATAGCTTGACCGCTAGCGCAAGACTGCAAGCCTATCCATTATGGCAATCCGCTGTGGACAGATCGCCGCTATAATGTCTCCTTAGATCTATACTCGTTACTTTTGCCCTGAGGATTCCATTCAAACGTCTGTCTGGTCACATTTATTGTGCGACTCTCTGAGAGAATGTAACCAATCCAGTCCCATGTCCTACTGAATGGACATCTGGAATTGCTCTTTACCACGGATCGTTCAAAGAGGCGCTCTTGGTCCATCTCATTTTTGTAATCCTCCGCCGACAGCCATTGATAAAAGCTTAATTTTGAATATTTGTTTTTCTTTCTGTGTGATGGTATTCATAACTCTGCATATTTCGGATCCATAAAAGATAACATTTCTTACGTTTGTAGTAGGTAAATAATACGTTGTTTTTTTATTTTATTGAAACAGATTATCACTCTAGAATGGATCGTAAACAGGTTGAGAAGAGTGCAAGTTTTTTGTTTAGTTATAAAACATACAAAATACTGTTGTACAGCCATTTTTGATGATTTTACTATCATTCCTCTACCAGCACTCTATCAGGCTCACATCTAATACATAGAAACTCACTGCAAGGTGTTGTTTAAATCTCTTATTTTTAATTTGCATAAAATTCTTTACAAAAAAAGAAGAATCGGAAGCCCTTAACAAACAGCCCAGTGATGACACACGGACATGGTTATATTATTTTTTGAAGTCCGTTCACATGTCGTATCATCTTTCTAAACTGTTTTATCAAATAAATATTCACCGAAGAAAATAAAACATTGCCTTAAAAATATCCTGAGCCCATTTTACTTACTCCGGGCTCCATGTTAATGATGGACATTTTTCAGGTCGATCTGACCATTATCCACAATCATTTGAAGTCCCGCATACTACCTTAAAGCTTGCATGAGAGCTTTATCTTCTAACCATTTCAACTAGAAAATTCCAAGCAGAGCTATTGTCACTACGACGAGTTAACCGTGCAAACCTACCACTATCATTAGCGTTAAAAGCACCAAAGTGAATGGTTGGCGGGCGTCTCTGGTTGGCTCGATTTCTGTTTTTTTTTCTCTCTTTTGTTTTGGCTTTACATATCATCTTCCTTTCCAGCACTCCCTGTAGTGCTCACTCAACAAGCATACAAACACAACAGTTTTCATCTGCTAGCTCAACCATGGCCCCTGCGAGTTTTCCTTACAAACTTATTGTAATCCCATATGTTTTATATTGTGGTATCAGGTTTACTTACTATCTAGAACTACAAAGTAAATGTCTTGTTCACAGTTTTATATTGTTGTATAAAAAAAAACGCTACATTTCTTTACGCTTAACGATAAGATATTCGATCGAGAGCTTTTGATTTTTATATGCTTTTACTCGACAGCCATATTGAAACCCAGTTGATGACGTCATGTAATTTGGGCAGTAAAAGCTTGATGTGGTTGTTCATGGAAGGAGCATTTTTCTAAGTTTATACGCCTATTGTCATTGAGAGGAAGGGGGGGGGGGGGTTACAAAAGTGTTTACATAGTCGCTGACAAGATAAAAAAAACCCATAATGTCAAATTGACTTCAGCCGCATAGGGTCCATATATGAAGGTATTTGCATAGTCGTTGCTGACAAAATTAAAAAAAAAACCCATCAAGTTGACTTCAGACGCATACGGTCCCAACTAGAAAGAAAAAAATCGTCGAATGTATTCAACGTATCAGGTTTTATCCCAATAACATACAGCTGCATATGTCGCCAGATAAGAAACCAAATGTGTCTTTGTGGAAGGTTTCTTTGATGCAAGATTTCTGTAAACCGACAAAACATCACCAATTAAGGTGTATCCAGGACAGTAAAATTCTCAGTTATCGATATTAATACAACAATATTTTCGTCTGCAGCTCACCGGCGCTGTAGTTCATTAGGTAGAGTGTCTGTTTGGGAACCGGCGGGTCTTGGGTTCAAACCCATGCTGCCTCCTACCTCAGACATTGTAGCAAACTGCTTTCGCATGGTTACCGATATAATGTACACTGGACAATGACCCGTTGGCCCGATATTAACCCTTTCAATGCTAAGGTTGTTTCAAGATTAGCCTGTTCTTATTCATTGAATCTCAGGCTTTTGGCATAAATATGTTAGTCCATTGAAATCTTATTTATCTAGTATTACGACATGTTATTTTGCATGCTCTGTTAGGTTAGAATCGGACCCCGCAGCGAAAGGGTTCGTGTACTTTTACGTAGTGAGATATTTGAGTGAGCCTTCCGTTTAGGGCTGTGGGGCAGCATGATGATTTGTTTTAGGACTTTTAGGACATTAAATCGGGTTTAAAAAAAAAAAAGTGTCAAATAGTCAACCACAATCTATCAAGGACGGTCTGCATCTGTTTTTCATCCTTCTATTTCTGTTTTCTCCGCGTCATAAGGTATGCGTGATATAACTCTTGAAAACATGCTTGGTCTTCTGGGATTGATATCAATCACAGGGTCTGATTTGGCTGGATAATTCTGTTAGCGTATTTGCTTGCCCAGAAAGATGAGTTTTTTGTAGGTTTTTTCTCCCTTTTTTTATGTGGTTTTATATTTTTGGGTAAAAAATTGTATCTCTTGCGCTAGCTTTTAAATTATTTTTTTCTTTTATATAAACCCCACCCCGTCTTTGTAGGATGCTTTGATCTTTTGTCTGATATTTTTTACTCATTATATCGTGGTACTTTCCGAAATACCTCTGGTAAGAACTAATAAAGTACCAAAACACACCAAAAAAAAAAAAACTCTAAAAAAATAGGAAAAGAAAAAAGAAATGACATACTCTTGAATTAATAAAATAGTCGAGTAAAGAAACCCATAGCATCTTGATCATTATGTTTGTTATTGGCCATACGATTTTTGGAAGATTGCCAAACCAGTCTGTCAATTTACTTGGGAAGCTGTTAAGCAAAAACGCCTCTATTTCATCCAAGCAAAACCCTTCGTAGAGTATATAATCTAAGTTATTTTGTCCAGCACAGACTTGGCACAGAAAACAGGTCTCCAGCCTTTAGCTTTGTTACTATATGTAGCCCGAGGTGAAAAGAAAACCGTCTAATTATCGTTATGGCGATGTCTGTTGTCTACATCAAGACATGATCAAGCGGATATCTTGACTTGAATTAGTGTCGTGTTCTATTTTTTACATATAAGTTTTAAAAATTCTCACGATGGAATCTTAAATTAACAGAAATCATATCCGGGTTTTTTACAATTCATTGTACGTAACTAGTTTAATAATGATTTATTTGTAGCTTCCATCACTGATGTAATCATTCTGTTTCTCCATACAGATAAAGCTTTTTCGCCTTGCACAACTCCCGACCTAGGTTGCCAGACAGGTCGATTTTATTCTAATTAACTATGGCCTCTCTGTAACAATGTGCGCAATTAATAAATTGTTCCTTTGTTGCAAATGTTACTATCGATGTCTCATTACATTATTTCGGAAAATATCATACTATTTCTTCCGAATCATTTGTATTATTAAAAAAACCCTTATTAGGAGATCCTCCGATTCCATTGATTTATGTGCCTACCTCTTACAAGACAATTTGTCATATTATGTCTTTGCATGTTTGTGTCCCGAGCGAAGTTACCTAGACTACGTCTATTAGTAGATTTAAAATTAATAATTCGCATACAGAGAAACATGACTTCTTTAACAATAGATAGCCCCTAGAGGAAATTATTGTTCTAAAATCTCTGATTTAATGGAGGAAACGCCAACAAAGGAAGAATTTACAACTTTCAAAGATAGCACAAACAGTGAACGTCTTTCAATCTGGCAATATTATTATCACATGCCAAATTCAAATGCACCTAAAAGGCTGAAACGCAGACCAATACAGTAATGTATTTGAAAAAGTATCTCTTCTTAAAGCCTTGATCTACAATTTTCACGGAAAAGGCAGTAGATATCTAGCTCGATCTTAGAGCGAAGGAGATTGCCATGTACCACACTGTCGTACAATTCAAATCTCGCCATTTCGCTCCGTGACGATGACTTGGCGACGACTGCAACGACACTGTAACATGGGTTTTTCCGATGGTAGTAGTTAGTAGTAGAAGTAGTTTCGTGTGACTAGCCTTCCCATTCCAACTTGTTTTCGTCCCACTACAAATCTGGCCGGGCACTGTCGGCGAGACGTATTGCTGTCCGCGGTCGAAGCCCGCTTCTTACGTTGGTAGGGGTGGCGCTTCGGGAACGGTTCGGTTCGGAGACCGGGGTGGAAGGCCTGAGACGGTCGTTGTGAGGCGGCCGTTCGCCCCCATGACGAGGCGCGAGCGCGAACGCCCGCTCCCCGCTTCGGATTCCCGGGGGCTACCAGACATCTTCGCATGTTCATTCCCGTCGCCGCCCTGGCCCCAGGGTCCGACTGGCGGCCCGTGGTCGCGGCGGTAGTGTAACGTCTTTGAATTAATGTCGACCTACGGCGACTTTTGCAGGGGATACTCACAACTTTAAGGATATCCCCTGCCAGTCAATTATTGAATATACGAAGAGTTGTATCAGCGTCCAACTTTGTAGTTGCAAAAGCCATCGTGTGGTTCTGTTCAATTTAGACCTGGTACCATTATACCTTTTTGAACTTGTTTGCTCCCATTTTATCACACACTTCCCGCCGTGGGCTTGATTAAATAGGGGTACAATAGCACAGAAGGTCCTGACTTTGAACCCACTGCTGGGTAACTTTAAAAAAAAACTTTCAATGAAAGTCGACCCAGCAGCAAAATAGATACCTGACCCGCAATGACATTTCCCCCTAAATAAATTGTTTATCTGTTAACACGTGTAACAGGCGCTTGTCTTCTCCTATATATAGGTTGTATTGTTCGCTGTAACGTAGCCAAAAGAAACAAAAATGTGAAGCAAGATGAACACGATCTGTATAGCTTCCATTTTGATCTTGGAATATCCGAAAAAAGAAGCCTTAAAAAAAAGATAGGCACTTCGATTCTAAAATCGAAAGCACCTTGTTTTGCACTTCTCTGCCTGTTTGTGCCGTCTCGTTTTCGAACGCCACCCCTGTTACAACCTACGATATCGAAAAAGGTTCTTGAATATATCGAATATCGAATCGCATGTGAGAACCGTGTCGTGTTGTTTCTATTATTCATAAATCTCTTTGTCTTTTGAAATCTCTCAAAGCAAGGAGGTATAATGATATTGTACATTATAATCTAAAGCTTTGATTTCTCGGAGAAAATCCTTTTCAGGTTATTTTGTTTTTGGTGCATTTAAAAAAAACCTTTTGTTGTCTTTAGAGTAACAAGATAAGTGATTAAAGAGACAAGGAAAGAAACGCGTAAATGTAATTAAAGTGAAATGTATGGAGGGCATGACAAGGAATCAACAGCAAAACTCCTACGGTACACACAATCTTATGCAATTTAACAAAACAAGGATTACTGAATAGAAACATCTATAAGACCTAAATGATATGCATTTTGTACCCGAATCAAAATATTATCAAATCAATTAATATATAATATATTTTACCATTTTGCTGTGCTCTACACATCCCGATGAAAAAGATCATTTCCACGACAGCAGCGCAATCCTAACATTCTCCGACAGCTCTACAACGCACGTATCCTTCGTGCAATGACATAGGGGCTGCCAGTCTTATTAGGTTGGTGTTTGCTGAAGGAGTAACCAAAGCAGTGGGGCAAATAGTGATACTCGCAAAATTATCAACCCTTTCAATGCATCAGATGACATTAGGATTTGACTGTTCTTATACCAGATTAATCAGATTTGAGTGATCTGACATATTATGGCAAAAGCATGAGATTCAGGCTTTTGACATAATATGTCAGTTCACTGAAATCGGACTTATCTTGTGTATAAGAACACCTATATTTTCATGATGTTGCATATTTTAGTTGGGTTAGAATCAAAGCCCCGTGTGAAAGGGTTAAAACAAAAGCTCCCATCAAAAGGCAACAGAGAAAGCCATTTGCAATCATTAGGTAGGAAATTCACCCCATGAACATTAATCTCAACCTTTCTATGATTGTAAGACGCGCTTTAAAAACGGGCAGGACAAACAGATAAATGGACACACTCATTCCATTTTAAGTCAAACCCGTGAACGCCACTGTAAAAGACCAATGGAACGAAACATTCATGGACAGGTCCCGAACATTATTATTGCGAGAGTCTGACTTTAAAACTCACTCTAGGTTTGAGGTCTGAGCTGGTCTGTGAGTGAACGTCATGTGTGTGTGTGTGTGTGTGTGTGTGTGTGTGTTTGTGTGTGTGTTTGTATGTTTGTGCGCGCAAGGAAGAGAAGAACAAATTTACAGACTGACAGGTCAGACAGACAATGATAGATTAACAAATATTATGAGTGGACAGTTTTATGTCTGTGTGTGTGTGTGTGTGTGTGTGTGTGTGTTGATATTGTTATTATTTTCATTGTTATTGTTTTTATTGCTGTTATTAATATCATTGTCTTTTTATTACTATTATCATGGCGATTATCATTACTACAAACATCGTAGTTATCAATGTTATTATGATAATAATATGGGTAGGAGTGTTGTTTGTATGTGTCTGGTTCACACAAACATACACACACATACAAAGGAGAGAGGGAGAGATAGAAAGGGAGAGAGAAAGAAAGAGAGAGAGAGAGAGAGGGGGAAAG
>JAUEKZ010178769.1:0-27241 GCA_031471865.1 Melibe leonina | reverse complement strand
ACCCCCCCCACCCCCCCCCCCCCCCCCCACAAACACATACAGCTTCCATCCTCTCCTTTGGAACCAGTGCAACCTTTAAAACTCGACACCCCATCCCGCAACACACCCAGTCTACTTTCCCGTGCACTCTATTAACCTTTTCTGCTCTCCTTTGATCTTTTGGTCAGCATCTTGGTTACAGTATAGTGAAATCTTTAGAAGTCATTTAATTCTTTGTTTTGTTTCCCATAACAACTGTTCTACTTTCTAACCCCCCCCCCCCCCAAAAAAAAACAAAACAAACAAACAAACATCAACAGCAAAATGTTGTTTGTCCTAAAATTGTGTCGATTGTTATCACAGATATTCCCCTTCCTAAACAATTTTATTGATCAAGTAATTATTTGCCCATGCTAACTGAAATGCTGCACTTGACTCTGTGGTTCCAGCGTTATAACGTCCACTTAGAAACCGGTAGGTCGGAGGGTTAAAACCCCAGTAGGCTCATACCTAAGACGTTTGAAGCAGCTTTCTTGCCACCTCCCCCGCCCCCGCAATGCACTAGGTCTAATGTGAATAGTGCAAAGACAGTTTGATGACCCGGTGTCAGAATAATGTGCCTTGGTAAGGTATTTGAGTGAAGCCTTTTTTATCTCTCTGTGACAGCACGTTAACTTGTCTAAAAGTGTTCCTGCTCATAGCTCCACTCCTCAGCTTCCACAACACATTTCACCAATAACCCTATAGCCCCTTACCACTAAAACGAACACCAGTAGTTCCAGCACCATTTAAAACAACACCACTACCATTGACCCCCCAAAAACCCATCATCATCATCATTATCATTATCATCCTCATCGCCATCATAAGAATCATTATCACTTTCACTACAATCACCATCAAACTTTATCATCGTCGTCGCCGTTGTCGTCTTCCTCCTCTTCCTCTTCCTTCTCCTCCTCTTCATTCCCCTTCTCCATCCCAATCGTACAACCATCAAGCTCACATCCCCACCCAGCCCCAAATCCCCTTAAACTCCATTCTCCTTCACTCACCAACATACCCAAACCATCTACATATCCAAATCTGTAGAATCTCCTCCTCGTGTTATTTCACGCCGTTCACGATATCCTTCCTTTTTCTTTCGTTTTATCTTCTTCCAATCCTTGTTTTACTATTGTCCACTTCGACGACCGCCATTCCCCAGAGTCGATCCACTCGCGCTGCTCTCATTATTTCGTACCTAACTCCGATTCATATTTTGTCTCTACTTTTTTTCTATTTTTACTCATCTTGTCCAATGTAAACATCGCAGGCGGCCATGTTTCCCGGTTTCCCGCGTCCTTATCTCAACTTTCTTATGTAGAAGTGACTTTTCTTTTACTTCTCCGCAACATCTTTATCATTTTTACGAGAATTCGCAGAATCTAGTGTTGTCTACAGTCCGAGCTTTCATTTGTTTTACACTTTATCTATCTACCCCTTTCTCCCCCCCCCCTCTCTCTCTCCTCTCTGTCTGTCTGTCTCTGTCTGTCTTGATTCCACAACCAAATATTTTCATAGGCTTTCCATCTCCGTTCGTATCCCTTTGTTGTTGCTATTCGATACCTCTACACCTCCTCCGCCTCCTCCTCTACCTCTTCATCCACCTTCTCATGTGTATATATGTGGAAATGACTTTGACACTTGTAATATGATCCAACAGCTTCTTCCCTTCTTATCTCACAATCTCACATTTCTCTCTATTTCTCTCTCTTTGTCTCGCTCTCTCTCTCTCTCTCCTCTTCCTCTCTCTCTTCCCCGTTCGTTCTGTACCTCTGCTTTTACCTCTTTCTCTCACTCTCTCTTTATCTCTCTCTCACTCTCTCTCTCTCTCTCGCTCATTTTTCTCCCCCCCCCCCCCCCCATCTGTATTTCTCTTTTTGCCTTTTTTTTTCCGTCTACACCTTTCCACTTCTTCCCTTCTTGCGCGCACTCTCTCTTTATCTCTTTCTCTGGGTGTGTATGTATCTCTCTGTGTCTCTTTTTCTCATTTTCTATCTCTCTATCTATCTCTCTCTCTCTCTCTCTCTCTCTCTCTCTCTCTCTCTCTGTATGTGTGTGTCTCTTCTCAATCACTCTCCATATTTTTCTCTCACCTATTGTTTTTATTATAACGTAATCCTTTTCACTCTCTAATAATTCCAAATCTTTTATTTTACTCATTTGAATACTTGTTTTACATCAAACCCCCCGATCCTTCACCCCCCTACCCTTTTATTTTCCCCCGACCACAGGCAATTCAAAGAATCGTCATCTTTATTCCAAACATACGCGGCGCAAGAAGTGAAAGAGTGAAGCGTGGAATCAATAAAACGCTTCACTGTTTTCTTTAAATTTCCGGCGGCAAACAGCAGGCTTCTCTCCCTTTAATCATAGGGTCCGCGCCATGACTCCAGCCTATCTGGATACAACGATCGCGCCGGATAAATCGAATTTCAGGAGTGAGACAGTGAGGCAAAAAACAAGACTTGGCGAAACGAAAGGAAACGGATAGAGGAAAATAGATTACCAATAGATCAAATCTCTCTTGTCTACTTGATGAGTGGGTAAAGATAGAGAGAGACATCGAAAAATAGAGAGAGAAATAGAAACAGAGAGATATAGGATATATATATATATATATATATGTATATGTATAGAGAGAGAGAGAGAGAGGGAGAGAGAGAGAGAGAGAGATAGAGAGAGAGAGAGAGAGAGAGAGAGATAGAGATAGAGAGAGAGAGAGATAGCGACTCTTAAAGATATACTTGGCTTATGACACATTACGATCATAGAGGGGGAAAAGGAAGGTGAGTGTTAAACAGGCAAGTAAGGAACAAAAAGAAAAAAAACATACAGTCAACGTTTCGTCCTGGAGGCCTTGCTCATGACAAACAAAAGAAAAACCAAGTGTAATATGATATTTTAATATAAAAATATATTACATGGGCGAGACGCTTGGTTCATTAAGATGACATCATTAAGAGCGACATCATATCATCGTGGCATGGTCACTTATCTCAAAGATTGGCAAAGAGAATGTAAATTAGTCCTTGATAAACTGATCTGTCATATTATGTCTCGATACTTAAAAATAAGAAGAGACCTTATTGAATTTTAGTTTTTACCAAACGATTTTGTCATTTATTTTTTTTTAATAATAAAATCGAAATAATTTTTAGTTGGTTGGTTGTTGCCTGTTTCAAGCCCTGTTCATAAGCACAATTAATCTTAAATCGAATGCATAGTTATCTAGACAAATAATCAAAGTGCAGCCAAACCCCCCAAAAACGTACCGCCTTCTTCGAATAAATCATCCAATCAGCGTATACTGACACCAGGCCACCCAATCAAACTAAGCACTGTTGCAAACACTAAGGGACAGCTGCTAAATTGCAGATTCTAACATCTTAGTTGTAACCCGCTCGGGATTCGAACCAACAGCTTTATTTTTTGGCTAGGCCTCCCCCCTGCCAATTCTCAACCCTCTCATAGAAGACATCATTACAGACGTTTACGGTTCGAACCACCGATCCACCTCCCGGTTAAGAGGCTTACACTCTACCACTTGGGCCACATAGCCGGTCAAGTGGATTTAATTAATCTATAGCACAGTGCGGATCCATTTTTTTTCTTTTCAAGACAAGAAGGCGTCGATTTGTTTTTCCGCCACAAGTGGTCAAACCGTGTTAGGGCTTTTTTTACCGTCGGGTTAATCTTGTACACTGCGCCCGCCCGGACAGCTAGCGATACCCTGTGTGATTTGGGTCGCCTTTTTTGTATGTGTGGCGCGGATGTGTTTTGTGTGCACAATCGATCCGGCCGCAAGACGCACGTGAGAATGAAGTGGGGGAGTGAGAATGAAGTGGGGGAGTTGGAAAGGGGGGGGACGTATTAGTTCAGTTGGAAGAGCGTCAGAGTATTGTGATGAAGTGACTTGGGTTCAATACCCCTGATGTGCAGGTTTTCTTTTCTTTTTTTCCACTTTTTTTCTTTGCTTTTGCACAACAACCCTCCACCCCCAACCCCCCCGTGGGTTGTTAACATGTCGCTTGCAGCGGTATTCAAAGTGGTAGGTATGGCACATGGTGTTTGATTCCCAGACCTACCGGGTTCAAGGCGGATTGTAAGCCTATTAATCTAACTATAAATTGCACCAGTTTCTAAATTTGTACATTATAAAATGAGTGACACGCCCATTTTGTCACAGTCTCCTGCCAAACAAAAGTGATTACGACTTTAATTGATTGCATTAAAACCACGGGGGTGAGTGGCAAACCTGGTAGTGCGACGCAGCACATAACCTGGGGGCACCGGGTTTGATTCCTACCAGCGGCACTTCAGTTTTTCCTTGGGCAAGGAAATCTACTCCAATTGCCTCACTCCACCCGGTTGTAAAGTGAGTACTAAACCACAATTTGGGGTGGGGAAAATAATCTGCAATAGACAAGCGTCCTATCCAGAGAGTGGTCAGGCATCTAATGGTCCATTAGGCTACAAAGGACTTACTTTTACGTCAACATTGCAATGCAATACAAAGACACAATGGAGGTTGCAACAAGCAGTAGGGGATATCGAAGACAAGCATCATCGTGACAGGTGAAAGCCCTCGAGATTAATTGGAGCTCTTCAGCTTCACAGGGGAGACAATTGAAAAGGGAACTTGACACAATGTTCTGGTACGTTTGCACGGAAGGCTGGGCGTATATTGTTTTAACCCTTTCACAGCGAGATCTGATTCTAATCCAACTGAAATATGCAAAATCTTGAACATTTCCTTGTTCTTATACCAGATAAGTCAAATTTCAGTGAACTGGTGTATGCCTGAAATTCAGGCTATTGGCATACGTCAGTTCAAAGATAACGGTGCCTTTAGCATTGAAAGGGGTAATACTATTACATAAATCTAAGTGTGCATGTGTTTATGTAGCAGTCGGAGTGCTCATATAAGGAGCCGTGCAGGCAAATGGACCAGCCTCCAATTGGACCAAGGCATGTAATCAATTAGCCAAAGACATCGAGTTCATGATTTCTAAGGTAGAGGGGTTGCATATTATAGATTATGACCAGGAAGTGTTGAATTGTTCATGAGATCTGATGAGTTATCAATTCATTTAATTGTATTACATCTTCAATGGACTTTTCTTTGTTCTGTTTCACATTTAGTTCAGTAGGTAGAGTGCCATAAATATAAATGCAATTTCCTATTTGTTTTATTAATAAAGTGTATATCTCATCTTGTCTTATCATCTTATAATCTTGTTGCCAAGAAGGTATTAGGTTCGAACCCCCTATATGGGCAATTTAAAAAAAAACAATTTATTCTGGAATTGGAAAATTCCCATTATAGACCCAGCAGTACCTGGCCTTTCATAGTGTACATGTAATGTCCATTTCCGACAAAAACATTGTTACACGCCTGGCACATGTTTAACTTAACCCAAAGTGTTTCAATATCTGATGGTGCTGGCAGGAAAAAATTCAAAACAGAACAAAAAGCAGAAGCCAAAAGTAAATGGTTTTGAAATTGTGGCAGTTCGATAAAATCCACTGACACAAATAATGTAATTCTATATTAAAAGAAACAAAACAAAATAGAGAGTATCAGACAAAATAGGATTCGAGTGGCATTAATAATTCTAAAACGAGATTTATCCTGGCAACACAGTCTAGCCACCAGTATTAATGTTCGTTTAAGTTATATTCGATGATCTTATCAATTTTATTTCCCCCACAGTGTTCCAATTATATATCGATAACGATGAATTTCAGCTGTACAATTCCAAATCGATTTGTAATATCGATGAATCAGTTTGGCGGGTATTGAGCGAACCGACTACCATGATGAAAAATGTGTATTATGTAATCGTGTTGTGTGTATTTAGTCTTCGTGTCACACGTAACTAGGTGGATAACCAAGTTCCTTACCTCAGGTAGCAGAGTGTCTTACTCGCAACTGGTAGGCTGTAAACTACGAACCCCGGCAGTGTCATAAAAATCAAGCTTAAACCTTTCCCAGCGTGGTCTGACTAACCAAACAGAAAATGCAAAATCCTCAAAATTTAAATGTTCTTGGTATATGAACAGACGAATTTCGATGATTTCGATGTATATATAGTAGTTCGTAGTTTAAACTAGCTTTAGCGTTGAGAGGGTTAACATTAACATTGTTCCCATAACGCCGAGCGCCTGGTGGGACAGCTTTAGTGGCAGTTTTAACCCTTTCAATGCTAAGGTTATTTCTTTAGCTGCTAACTTGGGGGCGCAATAGCTCAGTTGGTAGAACATCAGACTGTCAGTTCACTAAAATTTTATTTATCTGGTTTAAAAACACGTTATTTTTTGAAGATTTCGCATATCCAGTTTGGTTTGAAGTGGACCCCGCAGTGAAGGAGTTAACGTCTTGAGGTATGACGTGGCCGGATTCGAACCACCGACCTGCCAGTTTTGAGGCGGACGCTCTACAAAGGCGATGCTAGAGATACAATGACAAGTTCCGGTTGTGTGACACATCTGATTTATCTGGTATAAGAACACCACAATTTTAAAGATTTCGCATGTTTCAGACACCACTGTGAAAGTGTTAAAGAAACATTGGAGGTAGTTAGGACCAAAAATTTGCATAAAGTGGTAAGATACATGACATCAGAGGGCAGCGCAAAGAATAGCCGAACACAACCATCCCCCCCCCCCAAAAAAAATGGATGCAGATAAAGAGCTCTATTAGCCTAACAGATGACAGAATTGTACCTCAACTGAAGAGAGAAAAAACATTTTAAAAACCAAAAAAAAAACGAAACAAAAGAATAATACTCTATTTTTTTCTTTTGCTAAAAATATTTTTTTGTTTCCAAAGTATTCATACTTTCTTGGATTTTTTTTTCGTATTTTCCGTTTGTATCCACCTCCCCCCTCCCCCGTCATGTGCCTGTCATGTGCCTGTCACATTCCCCTATCCAGTCAATAAGCACCATCACCTTGTAAAGACGGACAGACACATTCCGTGCTTTCCGGGAAGTTTGTCTAATTAATTCAACAGTCCCCGAATCCCCATGGGTCTGCCTGATACTGTATGTATGTGTGTGTGTGTATGTGTGTGTGTGTATGCGTGTGTGTGTGTATGTGTGTGTGTGTATGCGTGTGTGTGTGTGTGGTACGGGTGCGGTTCGGGCACGGTGATAGGAACAATAATGATAATAATACGGGTGCCGTGCGCGTCGGTGACGGGAGCGACAATTGACACCAGAGTGCCCGATGTGGCACGCACAGGGGAGACAATGGATAAATGAAGGGGGGATAACCGGCCATAGAGGCATTGAATAACGAGTAAGTCCTTTTGAGCCTAATGGCCAAACAGCCCGGAGCTTATCCCGGTTTTTGTAGCATGAAGCGGACAAATGACAATGAATGCCGCCCTCTGGAGAGGAACCTCGTCTATCTCAGATTACTTTCCCCAATCGGATTTACACCTGGGTGGGGTGAGACAATTGGAGTAAATTGGAGGAAACACCGAAGTGCAACCGGTTGGAATCGAACCCGGTGCCCCCTTGTTCTGTGTTGCGTCGCTACCAGGCCACATCGCCTCCATTGAATAATGATGGTAGTGGTTATGATAGCGGGAGAACTCAACTAACTAGCCATAGATTCATTGAATAATTAGAACAGCAGAAGAACTCAACTAACAAGCTAGAGAGATATTGAATAACGATGCTGGTGGTAAGAATAGTCAGAGATCTCAACTACACACCATCTCATTTCTTTTAACCTTTTCACTTCCAATTCTAACCAAAACAGAATATGCAAAGTCTGAAGAAATAACATTATTTTAGTATGCCAGATATATCATATTTCAGTGTACTGACATAATATTTTTTTTAAAACCCTGGAATTCCAGCTTGTGGCATATGTCAGCTCACAGAGTCTTATATAATATCAGGTAAATATTGAAGATTTTGATGCTTAGTTATTCGTTTGAGAAAGAACCTTAGCAGTAAGCCTGAAAAAGAAGAAGTTGAAGTAGCGCCCACCAGAAACACCCACCAACCACAAAATAATCAACGTTTGGGTGGGACAGTGAACTTGTAGGGTTGCCCAATAAGGACAGGGATAGATACGTATTCTGGTCAGTGACTTTCTTGATTGAGCGAGGTGGCTGGCTGTGTTCACAGAATGGAAGAAGGGAAATATTGGCCTGAACTTTTTCCACACTGGTGCACGCAATGGGAATAAACAAGGACAGTGAAAAAAGGGGCGGGGAGAGAGTAAGTAAGTAAGGGGGTGGGGAAGTATGGTTAGGAAGGAAGGAGGGAGAGTAACACTAATATCAAGATAATATAGCTTGGACAAGATTAAATTATAGTTAAACAGTTTTTTTCCCTATATAATACTAAAAAACTGATTTGTACATCGCATTCTTCTTTTTCAACATATATAAATATAAGTCTGCCTTTCCTTTATGGTATTACTAAAGCGATGTGTACTTCTAATTCTTACATTAATTTTTTAAATCCCCTCCCCCCCCCCCCCCCACACACATATAGTACCATTAAACCGATCTGTACATCTACTGGTAATTTGTAATTTTCAGAGGGACTAGCGCTAAAGCTTGATACTCTACAAGTTTAGCTGATGCGGCCACTGCAAATTGAGTTATGTTTACCTTTTCAAAGTGAGGTCTCATTCTAACCCAACTGAATATACAAAATGTTTAAACAGTGAGTGCTCTTTTACCAGATAAATCAGATTTCAAGGAATTGACCTATTATGCCAAAAGCCCGAATTTCAGGCTTTTGACATTTGTCAGTTCACTTAAATCTGATCTATCTGGTATAAGAATAGGCAAATCTTAAATATGTTGATGTCCTTAGCATTGAAAGGGTTAAAAATAGTCGACGTCCTACGTCATAGTAAAACAAATTGCCTGTTAAATTTAGTCTAAGGTCTTCCAAGATCAAACACTAAAATATAATGACGTCAATGAATGGCCGTTAACCATACTTTGAAAATATGCTACTAGTGTAAGTGGGTGTGTGAACATGATTGCATGAGTGTGTTATTGCTTGTGAGTATTCGCGCGCGCGCGCGCGTGTGTGTGTGAGAGAGAGAGAGAGAGTGTGTGTTTTTATGTGTGTGCGTGTGTGTGTGTTATGTGAAATACATAGATAGGAAACTGTCATTACGGCAACTCCGGTTCCCCTAATAGGGCTTCTACATAGATCCACCCAGACAGCAGACCGAGAGACAGACAGCCTGACGATATTTGATGTGTGAGTGAGATATCGAGATGGATAGAGTCAACAAATTCCATCTGATATCCATCATTATATTTTTTCAGCATTTAGTTTTCTTAGTCCTCCCCACACAGAACACCCCCACCCCCACTCACACACACACACACACACCCCGAGCTTTTCTGATTTCCAATCTTTCCCCTCTCCAGAGATAGATGATATCATGGTCTCGCGGAAAAGGAATTGAACTGGCATCCCAATGAATCAGGTTCGAGTCCCGCTTCGTAACTTGGTAATCTCCTTGGGTAAGGACTGTAGAGGAATTTCTAAACAAGAATAGGCTGTACATAAAAGATGAGCCGAAACTAAAAAAGCGGCTGAAAAACTCAGCACTGGTGAATATGGGGACATGTGGCTCGTTGCCAATTATAGATCCAGATGCAAAGATTTACCAAAATTGCTGCTCATTGGTACAAGGTGTTGTCTTCGAGCCTAAGCCTGACGAAATCTAATCGATGCTTAGGACGCCAAGGCAATTGAGACTGTGTACCCGCTCTTTTTTAAAAAAGGATTTAGAATTCAGGCTTCTGGCTTATCATGTCAGTTCACTAAAATCTCATTCATATACTATAGACTACGCGTTTGACGTCATAATGACAACATGCCCGCAAACAAGTGAATAGTGTTCGCCATTTTCCCCTGCCAAAAACACCATGATTCAATTGTCTTCTCCTAAGTGTTTTAATATTTACTGTTGGCTGGGGAAAGTACAAAGTGTAAAGCGTGATGAGCACAATTCAGTGTTTTATAAGTCTCCACTTTACTTTACAATTGTGTGTGTTAAAGTGTGGGCACTGTGAGTATTTTGCCTTATAATGCATACAGTATATGAACATGTAAATTTTGATGATTGAGCATATTAGTATTTCTGTTTGGTTAGAATCGTACCCTGTTATTGTGAAAGGGTTAAACAATCCTTTATGAGACAAGCCCAAAGTGAAATAACCCCCAATCAAATGCCATGTCAGGCGATTTTCACCGTCTTTTATCCACAAATGCTTTTAAGCCTCAGCACCAATTTATTGGTCTACAATTATAAAATGGTCCCAACAAAGGCATTTAATAACAGGCTGTGTGCCCAGCAAAACAAAACAAATAAAAAAGGAATAAATTTCAGCAACTACAAGAAAACGATTGGGCCCTTATACTGCTAGTTACTCGACCTCGTTCCAAGCCTTAAACTCTCTCATAGCTAGGTCCCATTCTAACCAGATAGATACGATTTCAGAGGACTGAAATAAGCCAAAAGGCCTGAATTTCAGTATACTGACACCGGGTCAACCATTTTTAACACATTTTCTTTAACACATTACTATCAAACGCCGGGCAAGAAAGTCGCAGAATGAAATGTCGATATTTTTCCGCCTAAGGTATGCACGACGGCCAGGGTTTGAACCTCTGACCTACCGGTTCCGAGGTAGGCACTCGACCAACTCAATTACTATTCCTGCATTTGCGTATTCATTTATTGAACTGGTGGATGCCTTTAATATCTCTTATCACAGTGTGTCCGGTATCTCGGTACTACAGGGATGTGAGAGCTGACAAGTGATACCATACAATCACACCTCCACCTCCACCCCCTCCCCCTCCCCTTCTCCCAATCATGTACTCTAAATGTACCAGAAGACCCGTGTCATTATCTGCTGAAAGATCAAACACAGTGGAAAAGGAAGTGTACACACACTGGGAGTAATTACCTCTGTGTGTTGAATACTACTGTAATATCAGATAGGGGCGGATAGATAATTTGATGATGAAATGGTTAAAATCGAGCCTAGTATCGAGCCTACCATCAGATGATTTCCTTATCCGATTCTACCCGCACCAAATCCAATTATTCCGTTCATCTCATGTGATCCCGGCCAGCAGAAGTCATCCGTCCACTTCCTGCGCAAAGAGGCGCGATAAACGCGAGGGGTAATAGTTTCATCAGCTCCCACCATTTAGTCATTCTTTGAAGTGTTCCATTTGGAGACGTGACTCTTCTTTCTGTTTAGTTTGCGTTAATGATCCGCCATAATTATTGTTATGGCACCCTGAGATGAAGGGGTTACTAGAAATAGCACCAGTCTCTTCTTGTCTCTCTCTCTTCCTCTTTATATGTGCCTCTCTCTCTCCCTCTCTCTCTATCTTTCTCACTCTCCCTGTCTCTCTCTCTCTCTTCCTGTCTCTCTTCAGCCCCTCTATCTCTCTCTCTCTCTCTCTCTTCTCATTCCTCTCTTGCTTGATAATTTTGACATGAATATGTTAGAACACTTAAACAATATGATCTATTAGCAGGTAAAATAATGTTTTTAAGATTTGGTAAATTTCAGAACGAAAGAAACGGTACTTATCTCCGCTATCCTTTATCTTGATAGTGTCATATATTTCTTTCTGAATGTCATTTTATTGTGTTTGTCCCGATGAAGATATTAGGCCGAAACGTCGACATCATCATTTTATCTTTGTTATTTTAATGCCCGTAGAACAAAAACCTTTTTATTTTTTATTCCATAGGGATTGTGTATTATTATTCTATTTTGTGTAATTTTCTTTTCGGATTTTTTTATCTTTTGGTGGGGGGATAGGGTATTATTTTCCCCCTGGACGCCTTTCTAGCGACAATCAAGTGAGGATTCGAAAGGACGTGATGTGAATCTATAGAACACAAGACCCTGATAGCGGCCTGCTCAGCGGGTTTTTTAGGGGGTTTGGTTGGTTGTAAGTTCAACGGCCATTTCAACACCGCTTAGGTATTCACATTAAAGGGGGAGCTCTCTAGACAAGTAAATGGTAAATGTAATTCTACATAGATTTAAACTGGGAGCTCCCACCGCCACAACATACTGACACCGGGCCTATCAGTCTTACCAATGTTCCCAAAATCCCCGAGCGCCTTGGTCGGGCAGTTGTTAAAATGTCGATCTTCACGTCTTGGGTAGGACGTGGCCGGGATTTTAACCACGACCTCCGGGTTGCGAGGCGGACACACTACCCATTGAGTTGCCAAGCCTACTCGTGGTTTTAACCCTTTTATAATCTTAAAAATTTAAGAGATTTTATAAAAGATATACCAGATATCAGTCGACTGACATATGCCAAAAGCTGAATTTCAGTTCATTGAAATTTTATTTAGCTGGTACAAGAACCGGCAAATCTTGAAGATTTTTTTGTGTATCTTGCTATCTTAAAGATTGTTTGTGTATCTTGCTATCTTGAAGATTGTTTGTGTATCTTGCTAGTAGTTAGAGGAGAAACCTTAGCATTGAAATGGTTATACTGACTAGATGCATGACTTTTCTTATGTGGGTAACTCTGGTGCACAGAAATATATTTCTGTCTAGTACTGTCTGCATCCTCTTTCTTCTTCTATCCAGATTTCCCTCGTGAGTTCTGGGTTTTCATGTATACGGTATGCCCATTTCCTTAGTTTTTCGATACGACGCATTTTTTTTAAACAAAGTTGTTGCTTTCCCTTAATAAATATGAACATCCCATGTAGAAATTGTTTATTCAACTTGATTTTTCAAAATCATATTTTGTACAAGAAACTATTTCATCAATACATGGCATTTCTGTTGGCAATATAATATAATTATGTTCTTAGTTCATCGATGCAATGCACAATCATAATTTCCTATCCCAGGATAATAAAGGTTATTCATATCTTATCTTATCTTAAATATTAACTCCTAACTACTTCTTCTACCTTTATTTTGATCGCGACGCCCTAAATTAACTAGTCTATCCTCTTACTCACCCCATGGACGCGTATATGACCTTAGCAGTTGAAAGCACCCTAAAACTCTCAACTGAGAACCAACTAGTGAACAAAACACAAACCTCACCATTTTCAGTCCTTCTACTCTCGCATTCTATTTCTGTTCTGTGTAGTGCTGAGACGGGTTATTTGGCGTTTGGTATTGTGCTTATAAATTTGGCAATTTAGTAGTAACCTGGTTGTTCCAGATAATATCGATAAAATGTTATTCTTATCTAATCTCGGATATCGAATAAAGACTGCGATATTTACCCAGGCTAGGGTCAAGATTTGAGAAGTGGTTGGTCACATATCTCTTATCAGTTGTATATAAACAGGAACGACACATATACTCAAACACACACACACACACACACACACACACAAACACACCAATACTCACACACGCACACACACACACACATACACACCAACACTCTCTCACACACACATTCCAACATTCACACCCACACAACATCACAGTTTGCTTTGTGTGGAATGTGAACTGTGTTGCATGCATTGTGCACTGTGTATTGTTTAGTGTATAGTGTGTAGTGTGTAACGTGTACTCACCGATTCCGACCAAGTCCAGCACATTGAGGCGTCGGCTGAACTCTGTCTGATGGAGACTCCGCACGTCCCATGCCTTCCGCCGGGTGATCGTGTCCAGAAAGGACCGACAACACCGCCTCATCCTGATGTCCCAGGTATTACACGATGACAAACAACAAGTCGTCTCCTGCAATGCAACCAAAAACAAAAGTCACAATAAATAAGAAAAAAGAATATATATAAAGACTATCCGTTTTTTAAACGAAAAATAAGATAATAACAAGATAAAACAACACGATCAACTTTGTTTTTTATGCTTTCTTTTGGAAAGAAACTGCTTTACCAGCACCAAAGTATCAAATGGGTATTCCTTACGCTTGATTGAAGTTAGTGAATGACAATATTGGATAGACAAGCGTCCTATTCATAGAGTAGCAACAGTTGTCGCTGGTCCTCTTCAAGCTTCAGAAACGGATATTGGCCAATAGCTTCCTCTCCACCCCCCCCCCCCCCCAAAAAAAGGATTGTAATTCACGGTGAGCAAAATCATCTTTTCTTATATCATTATTATCATCATCATTAGTTACTGACATCAAGCCATTCATCCATTCCATCATCCATCCATTCATCCATTCCATCATCCATCCATTCATCCATTCAATCATCCATCCATCCATCCATCTATGCCTTAATTCATGAATGGTTGGCATGCCCTGTATTGTAGTCAAGAGGTCATTGAGTGGTGGTGTGTACATATACACATGCAAACACAAGCTCACATACACACACAGAACACGCATGCATAGCAACACACACTTTCACACATCCACAAACACATGCACACACGCACACATCTATTGATAATCGAAGACAATACCATTGTTGTTATATTTTATATCGAGTGTATAATTTGAAGGCCCATGTTACATTCATATTTTATACCATTACTTCTTGTGCTGAAATTATTTTGCCTTCTTCTGCTTCTGTGACAAAAAAACAAACAAACAAAAAAACCAACAAACAACAACAAAAAACTTTTAAAAAAACAACCCAACAACAAAAGGCAGACTTTTCTGTCATTTCAAGAATAAAAGTCACAATAATTATATTGATTATTGATCATTGATTATGATAAAATTGATTGATTCTATTTCTCTCTCTACTTCTCTCCTTCTCTTTCTCTCTTTCTCACTCTCTCACTGTCTCTCTCACTGTCTCTCTCTCTCTCTCTGTCTTTTTTCTATGTATGTCTCTCTCTCTCTATCTCTCTCTATCTCTCTCTGTATCTCTCTGTCTCTCTCACTTTCTAACTCTGTTACTGTCTAACTCTCTCTGTCCCTCTCTATCCCTCTCTGACTCTCTCTCTGTCTCTCTCTGTCTCTCTCTGTTTCTCTCTCTCTCTCTCTCTCTCTCTCTCTCTCTCTCTGTTTCGGTGTTTATTTTTAATTGTTTCTTGTTTTGTCTTTTAGCTACGAGTGAGGAAACAATTGAAAGTTTCAATTAATAAAAAAAACCAATGATGAAAGATGCGTTCATTTATTATTCACAATATGTAAAGAAAAATGTAAAATATTTTAAATAGAGAGAAAAATAAACATCAACAAAAGAATGTTAACCCTTTCACATCGAGCTCCGATTCTAGCCAAAACGAAATATGAATTTTTTTTATAAATGTACGTGTTCTTATCCGATAACTCAAATTTCAGTAAGCTGACATATGCCAAAACCCTGAAATTCATTTCATTTCATAAGAACCCATACATTTTCAAGATTTTGCATATTTCAGTTGGGTTAGAATCAGACCTCGCTGTGAGAGGGTTAAAGAATATCAACCCAGCTTTAATCAAGAATAGTGGCTACTGCTTGTGTAATATGATTATTAGATATACAGATAATGTCGAGTAAAGTTCATGTTATTGTTTACTTTATATATTGTTTATTCGGTCTACGGGTGGGGCGAGGGGTAGGCCAAACAAAAAGGATTACAATAAATGATTATTAAAAAAAACAGTTACAAGAAATAACTTGATATTTCGGGAATAGAAAAGACTATTATGGTAACAGCTCTTGAAGAAAATGAAGATATCGACCGAAAAACTTCAACAAAGACAACAACCTAAACAAAAAAATAACAATCTACAATATGGTTCCTTATACCAAACAGTCTTGCAGTATTAGAACTCTTTTATTATATGTCATAATAATGCGTTGGCTCTAGGTCTAGCGGCTAAATAAACATTATAGACAGAAAGAAGACACATATTACGAGACACAAAAACATTCAGGTAGTCCACTGTCCACTAGCTTGGTTTGGTCACCATACTCGACTGGACAGCCATTGCAAGACAGGACACAGTCCAAGGCTAGCGCCAAACTTGACTTAACATATTTGCTGATAGGGCAATTTCTTAAACTGCTAACTGGAAACATCAAAATTTTCATAACTAACCTACCTGTTCTCATACAACATAGATAAGATTGCAGAGGTACAATATGTCCGTTCGCTGAAATCTTATTCATCTAGTATAAGAACATAATATTAATCTTGAATAATTTGTATATTGAGTGAGTGAGTGAGTGAGTGAGTTGAAAATCTATGCTTGAACTCTTGCAATGCTTAGGCCATTCACTTAAACTAGTAAGTACGTAGTGTTCCACTTTTCAACCCCCCCCCCCCCGCCTAAGCGACACCATCACACAAGTATGTTTGTTAGTAAACAGCGGTGATTGTTGTAAGTATTTTGACTCAACGCATGATATTCTATCCACCGTCTAAACGTTCTCGGCTATGACCCTTAGAGTTAGAGACACCCAGGAAAAGATCATTTATTTATTTGATTCGAAGTCTTATTATACAGGAAAGGAGTTGTGAGGCAAAAAGGTGACTGGCACCTCGATCTGTTAGTGCTGTAGGAATGATCTTACCACAGTGAGACATGAAGATGAAAGTGTATTCCTGATTATCTAGTTATACCTCTAGGGAGTTTACCAGGGAGAATACTGGACTGGACTGCTATACATGTTATTTCTCATTAATTGATTAGTGTCTCTCTCTTACTTCTGTCTTTCATTTTCTCTTGGCAGAGTCTTCAAATGTGGGCAGTGACCTCTTGTTGTGATGAGTGTTTTATTGATTAATATTACATGAAAGGGAGGAAGGTGGGGTAGGGAGGCGGTGTAGGAGAGAGGATGGAGGGGGTAATAAAAGGAGTAGAAAGGATGGAGAAGGGAAGAGGGATGATGAGGGAGGGGGAGAGGAGGCAGGGCGATGGGAATCGGGAAAGGAGGAAGGGGATGAGGGGTGAGAAAAAGGGAAGAGAGCGAAGAGGTGGGAAGAAGGAGGGATGAGGGGAGAGGGAGGAGTAAGAAGGATAGGGGGAGGGGAAGGGGGAGGAGGGGTAAAAGGGGATTCGGCTAACTCGTTTCAGTAAAAAGTCTAGTAAGTTAGTAATGAAGCCTATTTGCGTGTGCGTGTGCTTATACATGCGCCTATATATAGCTGCCTTGTTTTTGTGGGAAGGTCTTAGCATGTGAGTGCGTGCGCATGCGTGTGTGAGTGTGTGTGTATGTGTGATGGAGAGAGAGAGAGAGAGAGAGAGAGAGAGAGAGAGAAAGAAAGAGAGACTAGGATAAGAAAATAAAGGGGTCTGAGAGAAAGTGGAAGACAGAGATGGAGGAAGGGAATTACAAAGAGAGAGAAAGAGAGAGAGAGAGAGAGAGAGAGAGAGAAAGTAAGAGAGAAAGAGAGAGATAAGAAGAAATAGAGAGAGAGAAAGAGATAGAAAGATAGATAGACAGGGAGCGTTTATAGCTCAATCTGTGGAGTGTTCGTCTTGGCCGCGGCAGGTCTGTGGTTCGAACCCTCGCAACGTCATACCTTGGACGTATACGTCATCATCTTATCAGCTAGCCCCCCCCCCTCCCCAAGGCACTCAGCTTTTCATGGGAACTGTTCTAAGGAGGGTTGGCCCGTTGTCAGTATGCTGTCATGGAAAGGGAAGATATTCGGATAAATTCAACGTTACTCGTTGGCCTCGAGAGCTGCTCAATCTTTAATGTGACTTAAAGTGTGTTAGAAATAGCGTTAGATTAACAACATCTTGATATAAATGTGGAGAGACGGGGGACAAGGGTAGAAAGATATTCAGAAAGAGAAAGGTAGAGATTGAGAGGGAGAGCGAGCGAGATAGAGATAGAGAGAGAATCGAGAGATATAAAGAAAGAGAGAGTGAATGGGAGGAGAGAAATAAAGAGAGAGAGAGAGAGAGAGAAAAAGAAACAGAAAGATATAGTTGGCTTGGGTGGGAATAGAGATTAAGTCCTAATGAGCTTTTAAGAAATGTCAAAGGGTTTATGCGTAAAGAGAAATGAAGGAGACGACTACCTACGTGCTAAATATTCTCTCCAGGGATAAGACCCGGGAAATGGTAGAACAGTGGTGGGTTGTTTGGTTGGTTTATTGTTGCCTGTTTAACGTCCCTTTATACATAATTCAAGTCATATCAAAGGCGGAGATATCCAGAAAAGTTAACGAGCTGCCGCACAGAGATAAACAAACGGAGGGCTCGCTCGAATATCTCATCCAGCCGTGGTACACTTACAAACTTACCCTTTCCATACTAAAGACACCAAAATCTTAAAGATTTCCTGTTCTTTTTTAATCAGATTTCAATGAACTGACATAATATGCCAAAAGCCTGAAATTTAGGCGTTTGACATCAGTTTACTGAAATCTGATTTAATGTGTATAAGGACACTTACATAATATTCAAGATATTGCATATTTCAGTTGGGATAGAATCAGACCTCGCTCGGAAAGGGTTAACCAGTGCTAGCAATGTTCCCATAACGCCAAACGCCTGGCGAAACTGCAGCCGAAGTGCTAAATTGAACGTTTTATTTATAACATGGATGAGGTTCGAACCCCCAACCCATCGGTTCCGAAGGGGATGCTCTCCCTACTGAGCTACCCAGCCGGTAGTTTATATCTCTCATAGAACAAACTGTATTCGTTTGACGTCATAACGACAACACGCCCGAAACGAAGTGATTAGTGTTCACCTTTTTATTCTCCTTCACAATTATACTATCACACATTTGTTGTGTGTGTGTGTGTGTGTGTGTGTGTGTGTGTTAGTACAGTGTGATGTTGTGAGTATTTGACTTACCGCATACAGTTTCTATCTATCACAGGATTACTTCTTAACCCTTTCAATGCGAAAGACACAAAATACTTCTAGAATTGCCTGTTCTTATACCAGAAAAATCAGATTTCAGTGAAGTAGACAAGTGACAAATATAGTCATCCTCCGGAGAGGACGCTAGTTTGTCACAAAACAACAGTTTCGTAGTTGACACTTTGTCTATATCGCGAGCTTTTTTTTTTTTTACTCTGGGTTGTCTGTGCAAGGCTATCTCTGTTGTTCACGATGACGTTTAATATATCTATTAATACATTTACGTATTTATCTATTTCTGTGCGGCTCTGTGGCTTAGTGTGGTAAAAAGTTGAGCATGTGACGGAAAAGGTGCAATGTTCGATTCCGTCAGGCGACAGCGCAAATTTGAGTTTTTGGAAAAGGTTCCTGACTCACATTTTCTCACCGAGCTCATGCGTAAAGTGAGAACCTGACCACAAACAGTGTTGTCCTTGTCCGAATACAAATGCCCAAGCGCCTAACAGGCAGTTTGTCTCGTCCTGTATTTTGAATGTTGCTGTTGGTCAGGGACTCCTTGTACAGCGCGTTGAGTATGTTTGGTGGACATTGTGCTATATAAAAGCTTTAGCATAATTTTGTTTTTTTTAATGGTTTTTTTTCTTATCAAATATTTCTTCTTACTTTTAGCTAAAACATCATCAGGCTTTACCTTGGCTCTGAGCGCAGAAAAAAAACGCATTAAAAAAAGCCGCAGAAAATTTCGGAAATATTTTCTCTTTCTTTCTTTTTATTTATACACCGATTGTGAGACATTTTGATTTATTGCAGCTAATAATCTATCGTATTTCTTTGACACTGATGATCGAATAATGAGTCTGGGTGCTCGGAGACCACGAATAATGCTCGAATTCCAAAGCCGGGTACAGCAATTACCCCAGTCCTGTCACGTCAGTTTCCCATTCATCTCGTTCTGCGGGTTGGGCGAATTGGACAATGTGCTCGGTGAGCGTCATTAAACGTATGTTCGCGATCCTCTTTGGGAAATAACACAAAAATAATTGTGTGCAATTAGATAAGCATTTTTTATATATCTTTTTTTATTTTGAATTGGGTTGATAAGAGCATACTTAGAGAACTCAAATACCGAGTCAGAATGTCGAATTACCAGCTTTCAATTAAACCAGCTCACCAAATTACGTACGTTACTTTATTTCTCGTCCTAAACCCACACATCATTGATATTTTGTTAGTTTGATTAGAAATAACCTAAGCAGTGAAAGAGTTGACGTCTAAGGTATGAAGCCAACGGACGGCTCTCTTGAGGAATTTCACCCAGCGACAGTACAATAAACTGACATCCGACAAACCAGTGTTAACCCTTTCACAACGAGGTCTGATTCTAACCCATCTTAAATGTAAAATCTTGATAATGTACAGCGTTCTTATACCAAATAAATCAGATTTCAGTGCACTGAAATCTTATCTATCTGGAGAACAGGCAAATCTTGAAAATGTAGGTGTCCATAGCATTGAGGGGGTTAGTCTAGTATTGTTATCCCTTAACACTGACACCCTTGCGGGACAAAATGCTGAAACGGCAGAGATCTCGAACCTCCCCCCCCCCCTCCGCCCTCCCACACCCGGCCACACCGACCATTTCGGAGGCGGACGCTCTACCTATGAGTTACGGAGCAGCTGATAAAGATGGCCCATAATTGGGCACTTAAATGGAGTACCCCAAGGCCCTATGGAGGGACGTCACAATCAGCCTGGCCAAAACCCTGCCACCCACGTCTCAGTGTGTTTTTAATTGTATGTATATTAATGAATGGGATTATTTATTTCGGTCGCTTTCAACTGTTAAGGTCATACTAGCGCCCAAGGGTAAGTAAGATGAAATATGATGATTTAAAAAAACAATGAATAACAACCAGACTAAAATTCAACTATCTGGGCTTCGCAGACAGATGATTGACAAGTTGAGAAGAAAAAATATTAATGTCTATAATTTTCTAAAAATAATTTACAGAAAAAAATACATCTGACAATCGAGAAGAGTAGACAGGCACAAACAAATACTAGCTACCCATATTAATGCATTTTGATCCAGAGAGGCCAAGGATATAGCACTAACTAGCATATTTCATTTATGAAACGAGTATTTAGTCCTTGGGGAAATCAAGCTACTATGATACACTTAGGAAGAGTACACCAGACCTGACAACTGTGTTTTAACACTCTCAATGCTAAGGCTATTTCACAATTTTTTTTAAACAAGATACATTAACATCTTCAAGAATTGCCTGTTGTTATACCAGATAAATCAGATTTCAGTGTACTGACCTATGCCAGAAGCCTGGAGTACAGGATCTTCGCATATTATGTCAGTTCACTGAAATCTTATTCAACTGCTATAAGAACATGTTACCTTTGAATAATTTGATGTATCCTGTTTGATTCGAATCAGACTACACTGTGAAAGATAAAGAATGATGGAAAAAATATATATAGTGCCAACAAGGTTATAAACAATTCACACATAGACTATGATGTAAGTAAATGTTAAACCCATTAATTACGCAAGTCATATATATATGTATATATATATATATATATATATATGTATATATATAATGATAGCTAATAGACAGATATACGATATAGCGCCCCCTTCTCATGCCAGCAAAGCGTAGAAAGCTAGCTTGGTTTGGTCCACTCGACACGACCACCTTTGGCAAGACAATACTACAGGACACTGTTGGAGGCCAGTGTAAAAAAGAGGACACCAAAGAAAGATGTGGCTTGACAGTGTGAAAAATTGGACGGAGATGTCGCTTCCGAAACTGCTGCAGAAAGCCAGTGACAGGCAGGCATGGAGGAAGACAATAGGCCGGTTTCATCACTCGATACCAAAGCTTAGTCCGAGACTATGTTCTAAATTTGGCACGATTTCGGTACGGAGTGAATTGTTTTTAATCACCAGTGATCCAAGCCGACGCCTACCTTTTTATTCCCACTTTTAAAATATTCAAAGAGAGTCTAAATTGAGCTAAATTTAAAACTTAGCCTCGGACTAAAATCTAGTCTAGCGTCATGAAATTGGCCTAATGATTTTTGCTTCAAGCAAGTCCCCCGACGACCATCAGGTCATGGGAACGAGTGAGTGAGTGCTTTTCAATTATGATCTCAATATTTTTATTGCTCGAGGAAAACAATTAAATTACATTACACAATATTAGCAGCCATACGTTAATTACACTGTGTTATTTTTACTTTTCAATAATGCGTTCACTAACATTAATTAGTCTAGTACAGTACGAATATCTAGATACCAAGACATCGTTTAGCTATGATTATTGGTATACACAGTACACAGTGCTCTTTGGTGCATCGGAAATTCCCCCGAGACTGCTATAAAGTTTTACATTCATTTTCTTAGAATTGAGTGACTAACTGGACCGGGCTATTGCGCATTTGAATGTGGCTAGTCCCTTCATACATTTCTTCTTTTTTAAATTAATTTTGATTAAGAGCACCTTCTTTTTTAAATTAGGAGCGATTTTTCTAAAAATTCAGAGCGATTTGCAGAAAAAATAAAAACAATTTTTTAAAAAACGTTACTGCTTATCTGGCGTTTCTTATGGTTTATTTATGTTTTAATTAAAAAATTAAAAATGGAAACCAAGTGCTAGTTAAAAGAAAAAAGGTCGACTATTGACCTTTTGAGTATAGTAAAATGGATTGCCTTTTTGTAATGTTCAAATAAGTACACGTTTATTAAGGGTTTGACGTTATTGAACAAAACGGATGTCTTCTAATGCAATATCCGGAGTCCCCGGAGACGAGAAATAAACGTGGAACAATAGATAAAAATAATGGAACTTTCTCCTCGATGTTAACCCTTTCACAGCAAGGTCCGATATTAAACAAGCAGAATGTACACGATTCCCGCGTTTTTATACTAGTTAAATCAGATCTCAGTGGACTGACATATCTATGCCAAAAGCCTGAAATTCGGGAATCTGGTAAATTAACACGCAACTTTGGAAGATTTTGCATACAATGTTATGTTTGGATGGAGTTGGATCCCGCGGTAAAAGGGTTAAAGAAATTGTGGGGGATGAGAAGGGATGGAATGGGAGTCCTATTGTTCATGGAGGCTGCCTTTTGTGAGAGTTTTATTGGTCACGGCCGCTAGTTTATGCGGTGCCTGATAAAGGTTTACGACCGAAACGTCGGCCGTGGTAGGAAATGGTATAGGATAGCGGATGCAATCAATCAAGGAGTAGTAACAGCCGGACGCTGCGATGGTACCTTACCGTCCATGCAGTGTGACCCTGGTCATTCATAGACTGGGTGGGTTGAGTGTAGTCGAAACACTCACTTTTTTTTAAATTATGAGTTTTAGGGCGCTTGCAACTGCTTTGGTCATAGAAGTCCCGGGGGTAAATAAGACGAAAGGCTAGTTAAAAGAACACCCCAACTTTGACCCTGCCAGGGACATTTTACAAGGAAAAAATCATCTATCAAAAAAGATGACAAAGAGCGCTGGCTTACTAAAATGCCTGCATTGTATTAACACACACACACAGTTGCGTGGTGGTGTCATTAAGATTGGGGGGGGGGGGATAATAAAGTACTCACTTACAGTAGTCGCCGGCATACTGAAAACACGATGTGATTAAGACGTAAAACGCAAAGGGTCTTTACAGACTGTATGTGTTAAAGCAAAGTACTCACAACAGAGACCGAACTTTCTCACACAAATACAGTATGATGGGGTTATTTGGAGTCGAAAAAAAAAGAGAAAAAGATGAACACTGCTCGGTTGCGGGTATGTTGTTATTATGACGTCCGAATCTGCTGGGTATGTACACAGCCTGTAATTCGATGCCACACCAATTCACACACATAAACTCAATATATCTAAGTTGCCGGGTGCGTATACGGCCTGTTATCAAATGTCACACACACACACACCACACACACCACACACACCACACACACCACACACACCACACACACGCACACACACACACACACACAGACACAGACACATACACACACATACATACGCACAATACGTCATCTGACATTAATTTTTTAGTTTCTAAAAGCGGGGTCCTACATTGCCTGGTGCGTACACAGCCTGTTATTGAATTCCCCAATACGAGCCGATCCATTTGGCTAATACACAGCAGTGCCCAGCCATTACGTTGATTGGGCGTGGTGCAGAAACAATGGCGGTAAGAGACAAGAGACAAAGCAAAAAACACACGAGATTACACCGAAACAAAACAAAATTTTTGTTAAAAAGAGAAAATAAAGAAACAAAAAAACCAAACAAAGAAAAAAACCAGAAAAAAACGTGAGAGGAAAAACCCCGCAAGAAAAGTCCAAAGTTGGATGTATTTGTTTAATTGGAATTTGTACTATTTCGATTTTATGACTGTGGATTGGGATTAATAACATCATGAAGTCGGGTATTTACCCTACTGCACCATATCGGAGCGCTCTTATACCGAACCACGCTGTCGAAATGACCGGCCTTAAATTAAACTAGGTCATAATATTTGAACTTTTCCTAATGTAAATTTCACGAAACTAAGCTACATTCCGTCTAGATTATAATATGTCTTGCCCATTTATCTAATATTTTTGTTTTAAATGTCAAATATTATTATACATAAAATGGCAGCTCGTAAGAATGCAGGTATACCATATTTATGAATGAATTTATTGACCTAAAAAAATAAATAATGATAATAAAAAAAACTAGGACGACCAATAATCTAACACAAAACTGTCGCCAAAAAGTTAATGGGAAAATAGAAAGCGATCTGGGAGTTTAAAAAAGTAATGAAAATAAAAGGAAAACAAACTACACTCAAATGGCGCTCGTTATGTTCTGTCTGGATTTATTGGCAGGGAAATATTGACCTAAAGCCTAGACACACTGATTGGAATAAAATACCGGTTTATTACCCAAGCTTGTAACCCTTTCACTGCGGGGTTCAATTCTTACCAAACAGATTATAATAATATGCAAACTCTTGAAAATGACGTGTTCCTATACCGTATAAATAAAATGTCAATGGACTGTCAGTTCACTCTGATACCCTTTTGAACTGGTATTAAGAATAGGCAAACATTGAAGATTTTTATGTATTTAGCATTGAAAGGGTTAAAAAGAAAATAGTCAAGCAAGATAATATATAAGGTGGCGGGGCTGTTTTATACCCCGGTATTTCATTACGACTGTCCAATAAAAAAGCAATAAGGCTGCAGTTACTTACTAATGACCACAGTCGTAACCCAATAGACTGTATGCGTTTGACGTCATGATGACAACATTCCCGCAACCAAGTGAGTAGTTTACCATTTTTCCCTCCCAATAACTCCATCACATATTTGTGTGTGTGCGTGTGTGTGTGTCTGTGTGTGTGTGTTGGCACAGTGGAATCATTGTTGTTACTGTTTTGCCTTAACGCACAGTCTATTTTAGATAGATCGTCCTCGTGTGAAACGGAAGGGTGGTGGTTCAAACCCTGGCAACGTCATGCCCACGGCGTTACAGTCTGAGTCGTCCTATTAGCAGCTTTCCCCACCAATCCTGTACCTCGGGTAATTTGGTTGGGTAGCTTGAGCCGTGGACGCTTGGTAGAGTTGCACTTTGGTGCAGTTGTAACAAGTCATCAAAAATGCTCGAGAGAAAATTGCCCGTCCTCCCTCCACCTTCATATGGCTGCAGAAAACGTCTCTTCCGGTCTCTACCCTAATAGATTTCTTCTTTATTCGGGATTTTATTTTCGATTTCTAGCTTTTTGAAAACAAAAGTAAACAAACAAATCGGTCCAACCGAGTCAGCCAGTTAATTGGAAGAAGAGGAAAAAGAAGAAGAAGAAAAGATAACAAACTTAGAGTAGAAAGTAGACGGGAAACTTACAGGTTAACTAAAATGGCTACCCCGAGCATTTCCGATAATTGCCGGACTTGTCGAAGAGCTCATTATCGCACCAGTTCCAAACTCTTTAATCTGGTATCTGATATGACAACGGGAAAACTTGAATTGACTACGTAAGTTTATAAATCAGAGCTTTACTTGGGGTTTTAACACAAAAACATATTATAATACATTATTTTCAAAGAGTTTAAAAACAAAAAGACATAAATCCAAAAAAAAAAAGAAAAAATTCTTTTTATGGTCGACTTGAAACAAAAATAGATTTGATTTTCGTTTAAATGAAAAAAAGGCGGTTACCCTACTGCCCATTTGGGCGATAAGTTCTAGACTCTCTTTATTGTTGCCGATGAAGACGGAAGGTGGAGGGGCAAGTGGGAGGGAGAGAGAGAGAGAGAGAGAGAGAGAGAGAGGGGGGGGTTCTCTGTGTGAAAAAGAAAGAAAACAACATCAACCCTCAGACGGACATTTGGGAGAGAGAAGAAGAATAAGCTGTGTTTACGATTTCAGTGGAACATAATAGGCAGGAACTCTTGTGGAGTGAAAAACAAACAGTTCGATGACCTTCCAGTTGCACCCTGAGGGTCTTTGCGGGTTTTTTTTATCTTTGGATCTCTTAATCTTTGGGTCATTGGGTCTTTGGTTCTTTTGGGCTAAATGGGTAAACTGGCAGTCTCGTGCTCTCTGCCATGCCACGGATGCCGTGGAAGGGTCCCTGGTTTAACCCCCGCTTAGGTCCATTTTCTGTTGTTTTGTTGTTGCTGGTTGGTTTTATTTAGGGGGGGGGGGCGTTGTACATCCGCTCTTTTTTTTGGCTTTGTCTCGTTTCTGCACTGCATATTATTTAAAATTTGACTTATTTCGTTTAGTTTCCAATGCTTGCTCTCTACTTTATTACAATATTTGTTTGTTGCTTTCCTAAATCGCCGATTTGAATCTTTTTACTGCTCAGGTTATTTCTCAAACTTCTAACTATAGATATCAAATATTTAAGATTTGCCTATTCTTATACCAAATGAATAAGGTTTCAGGGGATTGACATATGCTAAAAACCTAATTTCAGGCTTTTGGCATATTATTATGTCAGTCCACGGAAATCTTACTTATTCGTATAAGAACATGATCTTATATATTGTGTATATTTTGTTTCGTTAAAATCGGACCTTGCAGTGAAAGGTTTAACGCTTTAGTTATGACGCTGCGTGGATTCAAAGTCCCCAGATCACTTGTTTAGAGGCGGTCATTCTAGCCAATTTAGCTACAGGGCCGTTTTCTTGAGGCTATAACGACTTAAAAATTGATTTTTAAAAACAGACATCTTCACTCATCAGTCTGTCTTTTTCACAACCAAATATTTTTGGGTTCTTTTTATTTCCATATAAAGAAAATCAATGAGCGTACACGTCTTAGCTTTCTTAATGTTTAGTTCATCAAGTTGAAAGCCAACAAATTGTCTCCACACTGGGGGGGGGGGGGGGGGGGGGGGGGGGGGGGGGGGGGGGGGGGGGGGGGGGGGGGGGGGGGGGGGGGGGGG